>JASANB010004966.1:0-51207 GCA_030248155.1 Sabatieria punctata | reverse complement strand
CCTGTAAAGATTGCCGAATCTCCAGTAAAGAGTGACAAATCTTTGCGTAATCTTGGCAAATCTCAGTGTGATTTCAGTGTAATCTTGGTTCAATATAAGCCCGCATGTACACCAAGAACATACAGCTGCCCAAACTATAGGGAAATAGTGCAATAGCGGTGAGATTTTGTGAAATCTCAGTGCGATCTTGGCAATTCTCAGCGTAATCTTGGCATATGTGTGTGCGATATAAGCCAGCATGTACGCCAAGGACATGTACAGCTGCCCAAACTATAGGGAAACAGTGCAATAGCAGTGAGATTTTGTGAAATCTCAATGCGAGCTTGGCAAATCTCAGCGTAATCTTGGTGTTATCTGGCATATGTGTGTGCGATATAAGCCAGCATGTACGCCATCGATATATACAGCTGTCCAAACTATAGGGAAATAGCGCAATACCGGTGAAACACCTGTAAAGATCGCCAAATCTTTTGTGCAGAGCGACAAATCTTTGTGCAGAGCGCCAGAAGATCGATTATCTTGGTGAGATTTTTGTAATCCTAGGGTCAGGAATGTGAATCTGGAAATCCTGAGGGTTTTTTCACGAATTGGCAGCCAGATAATGTTTGGGCGCCGATTCTAAACGTTACATTTGCTTATTTTATATTTTTTTTAGTTATATTTACTTTTTCGAATTTTATTTATTTTCGCATTTATTTTAGTTATTGTATTTTTCCTTATTTTGTTTTATTTTTAATAATAGTTATTTATTTTCAGTTTATTTTAGTTATTGCATTTTTAATTATTATTTTTACTTATTTTATTTTTAATAATAGTTATTTGTTTTCACATTTATTTTAGTTATTGTATTTTTAATTATTACTTATTTATTTAATGTAGCTACTGCAGTTAGCCGACTCAAATGGCGAATAGATTTAGAAAAACCAGAGATAACAAGTAAACATTACTACACCAGTTATTAGCTGGCCCCCAAAAGTATTGACCAAAGTTTTCCAATTCTGAAAGTTTGAATTTCGCGCCAAAAAGTACCGGTCCCAAATTCAGTTTTTAAACCTCTCATTTCTGGAGCGTCGATTCCAAAACATGCTTATTTATATTTCCAATTTTTATATTTTATTTTCTATCTTTTCCTTTATTTCCTGGGCGACAATTCTAACCCTCTTTGTTTTAGTTCTATTATGTCATTATTCAGCCACCGTTTTCTGGGCGCCGATTCTACTTTATGCATAAGACAAAAATAGTGCAAAAAGGTGACTCAGGCATACAGACAGACTGTGGTTTGTGACAAAACGCCAGAGTTGTATTAAATCAACAACTAAGCCAGTCAGCTGACTCAAAGGCTAATGGCGGCACACAGTGGTCAGCAATTGAATTAAGCAGGTAAACATTACTACAACAGTTATTAGTCGTCCAGATTGACCTGTCTGAGAAGTTTCCTGCCAGGTGCAAGTTTGAATTTCCTTCCTCCATGAGCCAACGCCAACTAGCAAATTCTGAGTGGGCAGAGATAATCTCTAGACAGCTGACTAATCTGGTATATCTGATGCCGCTGCGCCGCCGTCCACCCACAACCACCTAACAGCTAAATTAAACGGGTAAACATTACTACGTAAGACACGCTGGCCGTATTTGAATGGGAGAATAATAACGTTGTGTAATCGGAGGAGTGCATATAACCACTTAAACAAGTTTTGAGGGAGGCAAATTACAAAAGTTTATTCTGAGGGCAACTTTTCCAAAACTTTAATCTGACAGCAGTAAAAATCTGACTGAGGGTTTCGTCACCACTTATACATAGCCCTTTTACAGCTATTACTCTAACCGAGTGCGTGGCTCAATTGGTAAAACCGATAAGCCCGTGACCGAAACGCTAAAAGTTCAAAACCCACCCTGAGCAAAAGTTTTTCCCAATTTCGACGCGTTGGCGGAGTCGTAAGGGGCCGAGTCTCGAGATGGCGAGTGGGCGGGGGCTCGAGATAATCTCGAGACGGGTTGGCGACGTAATGGGGGCGGAGTTTCAAGCTAATCTCGAGTAGGGATGGGCACGAAAATTAATTCTCGTACTAGTACGAAAATTAAATCGAGGATTTTTAAATTTCGTATCGAATACGAATACGAAAATTAGAGAAATATGGAAACGAAAATTAAACGAATACGAAAATTAAATACAGCTAATACGAAAATTAATTTTCGTTACGAATTTTAATTTACGTTTTACGAATGCTAGCAATAAATCAGCTGAATTATTAGCAATTTAATGGATTCTAAACATACGAAAGCATTTTCACTGTAGCAATGCAATGTCCAAAGCATTTTTGGGCTTGTTGAAGAAGTATTATAGAAAGCATTTTAAACTTAGTTAACCCCGGGACCGTGTTCATCTTGGTGCAATTACTGTCACTGCTTACTCCAACCATACACACTTTCTTGAGTCAGTATTTTACACACACAACGCTTGACTGTCCACTTTGGGATAATCTCCTGGTTCAAAGCGCATACTACATAGGTATGTAGGTATCTGCAATCGCAATGTACTACGTACAAATGTATGTATGTTCAATATCGGCATGAAGGATTGCGTTACAACGATCAAAACAGGCTAACGTTAGCGAAAAATCGTGCTGTACACAATTTGTGCATTCACAACTGATGTTTAAGGCATATTTTAATGCTGAAAGGCCTAAACTCGGTCCCTATTTGCAGTCTGTAACTTACCGTGAAAATACGAAAATTAATTTTTCTGGAGCAAAATGAACTCGCATTGTCGTAACGAAAATTAATTTTCGTACTCGTACGAATACGAATTAGGCATTTTGATTTTCGTATCGAATAACGAATACGAAAATTAAAATGGGCAAATATTGATTTAACGAATACGAAATTCAAACGGATTTAATTTTCGTGCCCATCCCTAATCTCGAGACGGGTTGGCGGCGGTGACGTTGTGACGTCACCCCCGCCAGCCAGCCGCCCCTTACTACTAACGTCCTATTTATAGAGGGTCACGGCCGGCTTGGAGGAGGGGGTTTTTCCGTCAGGTGGGTGGTTGGTGTTGTTGTATCTACCCAGGAAACTGCAGCTAACAGGAACCATCTGCGTTCCCGGGAAAGGTGTTACCATTTGGGGACTAGCCAGGGTCCACCTGGGGCCGTATTTAGAGTCCACTCTACATTGACCCCGAAGGGTATGCAGAGATGCCCCGGAGGCGGTAACATTGGACCCCTCAGGTGGGTGGTCGAGGGTGGGTTCGCCCAGAGGGGGGTCCAAAATTCAAAAAACTCCAGAACGCGTGGAAATGCGTTTTAGCTGGTTTTTTCAATAAAGAGGCTAAAAATCGCAATTTTAAGCTGCCAAATAGCGTTTTAGTAGAGCTAAAACAAGCAAGAAAACGATAAAAAGGGCTTCCAGAAACCTCCGATTCCTCTTAAATATCAGCGGCGGAAACGCTCTTATGAAGGCTCTACTGTTTACAGTGATAATAATAGTAGTAGTTTGTACGGTCTAATTATGCTATGACGCATTCTGTTAATGCATGCTGTTACACATCTGTTTCCGCGCTCTCTTATCTGGCGCAAGCTTTTTGCCATGAGGTTTTTCAATAGCTCTTTATTCGCGCTGCCTGGCTCGAGCGAGAGTGTGTATGTTTCCTACATCTGTGTGCTAAAGTGCTAAATTTGGCTGCCGGACCTTGTGTCTCTTCCTTCTCTATAGCAGTTGGCTACTCCTAGACCGAAAGGACGAAAAGTTACAACAACAACAACAACAACAATGATTTGGACTCAGCCGATTATTTTAACGAAAAAAGCGGGCCGGGCCGAAAATTCCGCCCCGAGCGCATCCCTAGTTCGATTTAATGCGAGGTTTAGGCCCAAAATTTGCCAGTTTCAGTTAATAATAATAATTGCTTTTTCCCTAAAATGTTAGGGGTAAATACACTGCCAGGCTTCCTTCCTCGGTTTCTGCAGCATTGCATACATTTTCATTGCGTTACCCAAATGTCCTTCATCTGCTCCGCTCGCACCATCACACATACTATGTCCTCACAACTCTACGTTTTGCTGTCTCGTAACGTAATCCGACATTTCTGATTCCATTTTCGCGCAATTTTATCATCAAATAAATCTTCGCATCGATGTTTTAGAGTTGGCGCCCGACGGATGCGAACGGGTGCGACTGGGATGCGAAATAAATCTTCGCATCGATGTTTTAGAGTTGGCGCCCGACGGATGCGAACGGGTGCGACTGGGATGCGAAGCTGCGAATGGCTGCGAGCTGCGAATTTTAGTAACCGCCAATTTTGGCAATTACTAAAAGGGGCGATGGGGCGATGGGGCGACGGGGCGTTTTCGCGGTACGGGAGCGGTCTGATTCCGCTCGTGTCTTGTCAATACTCGGCTCCTCACCCCCACACTTTATCGCATCAGGTTTTGCCTGCCACTCCCCACGATTTGCACACAACGATCTTCCGCGAAGTACTATCGCTAGAATCGGCCAATTCAGTAGTGGAAACGACGACTTTCCTTCAGATTGTGATGAGTTCAATTCTTCCAGCTGCTATACTTCGTCCATGCCTTCTGGGCTTCCACTTTCTTCTGTTCTGGCCAACTCCAATTCGCCATGCCGAAAATTATCCCAAGAATCGTCCGATTCAGGAGTGGAAATTGACAAAACTGACGATTATTTTTTCTGATTGCAACGATTTCACCTCTTCTGGCTTCCATAATTCTTTGATGTCCTCTGGGCCACCAGTAGCACCTGTTCTGGTCCACTTCAAACCGTTACACTAAAGTACTATCCTAGGAATCGACCGATTCGGTTCCCGAAGAAATTGAAGCTTTAATAAATAAAGAAATGGCTTTATACAACGTACATGTACACCAGATACAATCCAGCAATCTATTAGAGAGAGCTCCATTGGCTCATTAGGCCCCAATGGAATCAGATCCACTGTGGGGCACTGATATAAAAACAGTAGTTCGGTTCAAGCAGAACCTGGTAACATAACATTACACTAAAGTATACATTCCTATACAATTTCATACGCACATCAAACGTGCTATTGATATCATCCCTGGTAGACGTAACATAGAGCAGACATAATTTCAGAGCTGACAAAGAGAACTGGACTTGGGTACAGTTAGGGGAACACATAGTACGTATTTTTGAAACCACATACTGCTATACAAACTTGCGCATCATGATCGATTAATGCTCGCTGAGAACAATAGCGCCATTTCTGATTGTAACCTTTTCACCATTTTTTCGTCACTCTTTCAGCGATGCCCAAAGCTCTTTGTGATTGTGCCGTTGCAGTTCAGACAGGTCGGGCTTCAAGAATACATTGCACCAAGCTGCTTGTTTTCGTAATTGCTTAGCGTTACTCAACTAAGTTCGCCGTTGGTTCTCATTGGGAACAGTGACAAGCAGAGGGCGAGAACTGCCGGCAACCTTCTGATGACCCAAACGCTTTGCTTTTGACACTTGAATCGATCGAACCCCGACCTGTTTAGCAATCTGCCTCACCTTAGAGCAGTGTCCGCTTCCAAGCTGTCAGACTGTGGTAGCCTTCAAAAGTTTTGCCTCCTAAAATTTTTCTGTCCCTGTAACTTCTTGCTCGTTGTATATTTCGGGATGTTTTTAGTCCCGCTTTAATTTTTTACCGCCTGCCAAGAAAAACACCCCGAAGGAGGTGGCTACAAGGAGCAAGAAGTCACAGGGACAGAAAAATTTAGGAGTCAAAAGTTTTGAAGGGTACAAATTCTAAGAGAGCGCAAAAAAAAGACAAATTTCAGGGACAGAAAAAAATTTAGGGGGTATAGGTTTTGAGGGGTACGAATTTTCCGAGACAAAAACACCTTGAGAAATACTAAACAAGGCAGAGCTAGAGTGTATCGAAGAAATACATACGAGGGCAATCTGTATGAAAATCGTCAGTTCAACTGATTTCCACAAGCGAATTGACCGATTTTTGGAATGCTACTTCGATTTAGCGAATCGGAGTTGGCCAGAAGGGTGAAAGTCAAGGTTGCATCAAATAAGTACTGTACGGTGGTACATAGCTAAAAAAGCTGAAATCATTGCAATCTGAAGAAAACTCAAAAGCCTCACCTTCTTAGGATCGGCTGATTCTTAGGATAGTACTTTAGTGTAACGGTCTGAAGTGGACCAGAACAGGTTGTACTGGTGGCCCAGAGCATATCAAAGAATTATGGAAGCCAGAAGAGGTAAAATCGTTGCAATCAGAAAAAATAATCGTCAATTTTGTCAATTTCCACTCCTGAGTCGGCCGATTCTTGGGATAATTTTCGGCATGGCGAATCGGAGTTGGCCAGAACAGAAGAAAGTGAAAGCCCAGAAGGTATGGACGAAGTATAGCAGCTGGAAGAGTTGACCTCATCACATCACAATGTGAAGGAAAGTCGTCGTTTCCACTACTGAATTGGCCGATTCTAGCGATAGTACTTCGCCGAAGATCGTTGTGTGCAAATCGTGGGGAATGGCAGGCAAAACTTGATGCGATAAAGTGTGGGGGTGAGGAGCCGAGTATTGACAAGACACGAGCGGAATCAGACCGCTCCCGTACCGCGAAAACGCCCCGTCGCCCCATCGCCCCTTTTAGTAATTGCCGGTTTAAATTTGCCGCCGCACGCTGCGGCGCCGTTCAGAAAAAAAGGGGGCAGTGATTGGTCCCGTGCCGAGCGAGTGCTTGGTTTGGTTCAAACAAAAGTTAAGAAAAATATAAATAAACCAAGCAAGAGGAAGGGGAAGACTCGTCGTTGTTGGTCGTGGTGAGTAGTCTCTGGTTTGGTTGTGCTATTCTATTGAGCTGCGCCTACTGCGACTGTGCGATTAATCTTCCCTGATTCACTACTAAGCTACACCTAACCCCTACTGTTCACGTACACAAGAAATGCCCTTTTCATAGAAAGTGTCTAAACAGTACCAAATCGTAGGGCTTAATCGCCCGCTGACTTTTCTGTCGGCACACGCCGCAGCGCATGTTATCAACACGGAACAAATGTCGCCCGACATCTTAATCTGCATTTCTGCAAAAATCCGGATCGATTTTACATATTTTTAAGGCTTATTGATGATTTCGTAGAGACCGATCCAAATTAGCTCCATCTTCTCTCAGTAGCGTGCCAAGGGGTGTAGGGTAGGTGTACTGCCTTTCCACTGCTGATATTTAAGAGAAATCGGGGTTTTTGGAAGCCCTTTTGTCATTTTTTGCTTGTTTTTAGCTCTAAAACGCTATTTGGCAGCTTAAAATAGCGATTTTTAGCCTCCTTACTGAAAAAACGCATTTCCAGGCGTTTCGGAGCTTTTTGAATTTGGGCCCCCCTCTGGGCGGAAACCCCCCTCGACCCCCACCTAGGGATGGGCAACGTAAATTAAAATCGGTAATTTACGTACACGTTATTTCTGTTTTACCAGATTTTAAATTCCGTAATCGTAACGTGTTACGGAAATTAAAACGACCAATTTCTTGCTGTAACGCGTTACGTAAATTAATTTTCGTTTTTCTTCAAAAATCGCTAGTAGGTAGTAGCAATCGAATATCGCGGAAAAAATTATAAATGAACTGTATGCAATGTAAATTTTTATTCTGTGTTTGTTCGATTGGAATTGCATTCGTATTTTTGAAATCTAACTTCACACCAAAAGAAAGGAATGAAATGTGGGTATGTTTTTTGGCTGAATTACTGTAGCTGCTGAGGGTTTTATAACTGCGCAGCAACTAGCCAACTACGTACGTACTACAGACTGTAGTCTACCTACCGCACACTGATTGTTAAACGTATGACAGTACTTACATATAAGATTAGTAGTGAAGAAAACTATGTAACTTCACTTCTCTGTTTGAATGCATTTTAAATGTACAACATACTGTTGGCAAGTCCGGCTGAACCTGGATCTATTAATTGGTTTTTAGCCTGAAATTTGTGGACTTTAACCTGAACCTTAACCTATTTTATTTCAGCCGGAGTTGAACCTGTTCCGTTTTATTGGACTTTCTCAACAGGTTCAAATTTCAACTGAAATTTTTAGGCAAACTATGTAAAATTTTCGGTTGGATTGCACAAAATTTTAAAGATTTCATGATTTTATACCTATTTTCAATCTGAAACTGTCAGAAAACGAAAGTACACTGCCGTGTAAAGTAGAGTGCGAACAATACCTAAAAAACCCAATACCCCAATACCCAATACCCAATACCAATACCTGAGACCCCCAATACCCCAATACCCAATACCCAATACCCAATACTTGAGGAGCTGGGCCAAAAATTACATTTCACTGGACAGGTACATTCCACTGAAGTACACAAGATTTTTTGGCACTGCAATTAAAATTTTTAAGAGGCCTGGTTGGGCCGCTGCCCAAGTAGGGCGAGAAAATTTGAAAACTTAGCCTTTCAGAAAGCATTTAGAAGCCATTTTTTGGCGTAAAATTAGCAGAAATCAACAGTTTTGGTACTTATTGTTTTGCAATTCAGTCGTGTTTCTTCCGGTGAATTTTTTTCCTAACTCTGCCGGAAATTGTGCACCACCGCAATATCTATGGGTACGGTACTGGTACATTATGGTGACATTTCTAATGGCATTTTTATTTTAGATAAGAACAGAGAATTTAACGACTGGTGTAGCACTTAGAAAAGCTTGCACTTTAGCAAATTCTATGAACGTTTAGTTGATTAGGCCGTCCATAAACGTTGTCGTTCCAGAGGGAGGTCGGCTGAAATGCGACGACAGACCACACACCAGGAGGGGAGGGGGTCAGCAAAAAAAAACGACGTCGCATTTTTCGGAATTTTAGGGAACTTCGATTGTATTACTTTCAATTTAAGTACATTCTGTGAGAGGTTTCTACATACAGAAAAGCTTTCCAGAGTGGTTGTAGGGATTTATTCTATTGATTGCGCAGTATGGTAAGTAGAAAACAGGACAGTACTGTATGTACTGCACTTTTATCGGGAGAGGCGTAAACCAAAAACGACATCGCCTTAGGGGGAGGGGTCCCCAAGAAAGGACGCAAGGCGATTTTGGGAGAGGTGGAGAGGAAAAATCGTGATTTTGGAACGATCGTTTATGGACGGCTCCTTAACGCGAAAACAGCTTCCTACACCGAATTATCGATCAACTTTTTCGATTTTTTCAGATCATTTTTTCAGGTCAACATCGATTTTTCTCTATTTTTACCTGTCCCAATTAGTATTGGGTATTGGGGGGTAAAAACCCCAATACCCAATACCCAATACCTGGAAAACACCCCAATACACCCAATACCCAATACCCAATACCAGTTCGCACTCTAGTGTAAAGTCTGATGTATGTTTTTCTGCCAGTAGAAAGGCTTATAGCTCAGAAAAGTTGCAAGCAGCGCAAAATATCTACAGTTTTTGGAGATATCGGTGGACTTGAACCATTGAACTGAACCTTAAACAATTGAATGAACCTGATGTCTAAACTCAGTTCCGCATCATAGAAGCCTTTCCCGTGGTGCTTTTTCGGAGATTTTGAAATCTTCGAAATCATCATTTTACCGGTTTTACAAAGAAAAGTCTCATTTAGCCATGTTTCTGAAATCCCCCAATTTTAGTGCTCCTTGAGATATAGGGCTGTCCGCTATGTCCAATAGCAACAATCATTCCTGCAAGTTTTAAAGCCGTACTCTTTGACTTACCGAAACAAACTGAATTTGCGTGGACCACCCTGATTCTTAGTTTTCATGTCATAAAATCAGCATGAGCATGAATTTTTGCACCAAACTTTCACAATGTGTACATACATGGGCCGGAAAAATCCGGAGGGGGGTGGGGGTTGAGACCTCGGGGGGGGGGGGGGGTCCCCCACCCCGAAAAAAGGCCAAAAAACGCCTATTTTGTCTTAAATAAGCGAAAATTTCCTCCCTCCGGGAGGGTGGGGGGGGGGTATGGCTGTCCGAGGGGGGGTATGGCCGACCGAGGGGAGGGGTACACCCCCCCTTACCCCCCGGCCCATGTATGAATGTGTAGCCAGTTGTCTTGTTATTTTTCCTCAAATCCATAAAGAACTCACCAAGAGCGAAATGTTAGAGTGAACCCGAAAAGTGGAGAGGTCATTTTTGTGCACTATTGTATCTGGGGTGGGACTAAACAAAGTCGTTAGATCTCTATTCATAATCTTTGTGGTGTTCAGGTTAAAAGCTTAACAATGAGCAAGACACATCCACCGGAGCTGAAGAAGTACATGGACAAACGGATCCAACTCAAGCTGAATGGCGGCAGAGTTGTCACTGGAGTTCTGCGAGGTTTCGACCCATTCATGAATATCGTAAGGCTATAAATTTGATGTGATACTTACTACTAGTGAGCGACGCACATGTATCAGGGAGATTGTGGTTGTTGCCCCCTACCGGCTACGGCCAACCACTCCGTTTGATGATTTTTTACACCCCTCCGATTTTTTGGGACCCAATTTTTAGGCCACTTTTTTCCAATTTTCTACAATTTCATGAACTAAATTTTTAAAGTTGCCTTCTATTTTTACACTAACAGACCCCAGAATTGCGTTTAGTACTGAACACACTCTGAACTTGGTCTCAATGCATAAATCGAAGAATTACTCTTGGGTTGAATTGGGCTAAGTAGGAAGCACAAAGGCTGGACCCCATCTTAGCTGAGACGTCTTCAGCTTGGACAGTTTAGGTGGTGGATGACACAGTCGAGTTCACCAAAAGCGGAGAACAGAATTCCATTGGCATGGTGGTTATCCGGGGAAATTCTATCACTCTGCTAGAAGCGCTCGAACGAATCTGATAGATAGCTTCTCTCCACATGTGTAATTTGGTTCGTGCTCGTGTTCTTGTTTCAGTAGAAACTTGTTTTTACAATTGACACTTTTTGTAAACGCGTAACACTTGATTGCTTTCAATTAAATCTTAACTGAACACTGGTTTCATTTATATGTGGGTGCAGGAGTGTCCTGGCTGCCAGCTACTGAAGAAATTGTGTTTGTCTTGTACTGATACTTGTCTACAGCTTGACCGTTCGCTCGGTTATGACAGCGAGGATTGGATGTTGGCGGCGCTCAGTGCGATCCTTGTTTTCACAGAAAAATTGTATGTTTATTTAAGTCTTCGGTTCAGTAGGATGATGGAGTGTATTATTTGACCTTAGAAATGCAGCGAACAGTCTGTGTTAAAGCGTTTGTTTGCCCAAGGGACGCCTATGTCTTGCGTAGTGCAGTGCCCCACTTTTTGGTACATACGTTACGCGTTTCAGCGAATGCGCTTTTTCTATCTCTTCGTCCTGTTTGCGTGATCACTCCGTGTGGTGTTAATGTGAAGCAGGCAGATGCGGGAACAAAGTTGGTCTCTCTCAACTGGGAGAATTGCCAATATTCAACAAACAGCGGAGACGGCAGCAGTGGCAGTGATAATCCGGGCTCCGGCGATGTCACCGGTTGTGACAAAGAGAATGGCGAAAGCAAACCCAGAAGGAGAGGGAGAACGGTTGGCAGCGACAACTCGAAATGTCCGA
Organism: Sabatieria punctata; assembly: GCA_030248155.1. Classification (NCBI taxonomy): domain Eukaryota; kingdom Metazoa; phylum Nematoda; class Chromadorea; order Araeolaimida; family Comesomatidae; genus Sabatieria; species Sabatieria punctata. The sequence goes on along the minus strand of JASANB010004966.1, from coordinate 39,686 downwards.
ACTGCGACGGTCCACTGAAAGACGGGCGTGAGTTTGAGTGTGTTTAGAATGGGTGTCCGTACTGTCAGTTATGGTTTAGCGGCACACCGCTACGTGCTGTGTGAGAAGTGCGACAGCATTTTTATGCAGATTCCTGCCAAGAAGCAAAGCAAAAAGACAGACGCTAACGACGGACAGGAAACGTACGATCGAAAACCACCACCTGTCCCTAAACAGGTAGTCGAACTTGGTAGCTACGTATTTTGTCTTTGCTGTTCGAGCAATCAGTGTGTGCTGCAACAGTTGATTTGTCTCAGATTTGTCAGTACTTGGATCGCTATGTGGTTGGTCAGGAGGAGGGAAAGAAGACGTTGGCAGTGGCCGTCTATACACATTACAAAAGAATACCGCAACAGGTTGAAGCCGACAAAAACGATCAGTCCGGTTTGCCCGAACCAGGAGCTACGGGTCCAGTTGATCACGGTACTGCCTACTTACTTTTTTAACTTTTACGGTTGCAGACCTTAGGGCATTTCTTTCGGGCATACAGGCCAGCGTAGGAAGAGAAAAGGTGTTGGTAGTAGTATCTGGTCAAATACTAAACTAAAATCAGGGAAGCTCACGGCAGTGGAAACTCTGTTAGACGTTTGATGTATGCGTGCTCCAGGGGTGGGTGACAGGCCAGCAAATAGTAAAAAAGGTTAGAAGTAGAGTGCGAACTGGTATTGGGTATTGGGTATTGGGTGTATTGGGGTGTTTTCCAGGTATTGGGTATTGGGTATTGGGGTTTTTACCCCCCAATACCCAATACTAATTGGGACAGGTAAAATTAGAGAAAAATCGATGTTGACCTGAAAAATTGATCTGAAAAAATCGAAAAAGTTGATCGATGATTCGGTTTTGGAAGCTGTTTTCGCGTTAAGGAGCCATCCATCCAAAATCCCGATTTTTCGGGGCCCCTTTCCCGCAAAATCGCCTTGCGTCGTTTCTTGGGGACCCCCTCCCCATAAGGCGTCGTTGTTTTTGGTTTACCCCCGCCCCGATAGAAGTGCAGTACATACAGTACTGTCATGTTTTCTTGTTACCAGTACGTACAATCAATTGAATAGATCGCTACAACCACTCTGGGAAGCTTTTCTATATGTAGAAAAATTGACAGAATATAATTAAATTGAAAGTATAACAATCAAAGTTGCCTAAAATTCCGAAAAAAGTGACGTCGTTTTTTGCTAACCCCTCCGTCTCCTGGTGTGTCGTCTATCGTCGCATTTCTGCCGACCCCCCTCCCCCTTCTGGAACGACGTCGTTTATGGACGGCCTAATCAACTAATCGTTAGTAGAATTTCCTAAAAGTGTGCGCTTTTCTAAGCGCTACACCAGTAATTAATTTCTGTGTTCTTATCTAAAATAAAAATGGTGACATTTCTAATGTCACGATAATGTACCAGTACCGTGCGCATGGCTATTGTGGTGGTGCACACAATTTCCGGCAGAGGTACATGTATTGTAGGAAAAAATTCGCCGGAAGTACATGTAAGAAACACGACTGAATTACGAAATATTAAGTACCAAAACTGATAATTTCTGCTAATTTTACGCCCAAAATGGCTTCTAAATGCTTTCTGAAAGGCTAATCTTTCAAAATTTTCTCGCCCTGCTTAGGCAGCGGCCCAACCAAGCCTCTTAAAAATTTTAATCGCAGTGCCAAAAATCTTTTTTACACAACTGGAATGTAAATGAAATGAAATGTCCAGTGAAATGCAATTTTTGGCCCAGCTACACAAGTATTGGGTATTGGGTATTGGGGGTCTCAGGTATTGGTATTGGGTATTGGGGTATTGGGTTTTCTAGGTATTGTTCGCACTCTAGTTAGAAGCATAAAATTTCCGGAGAAACACGTGAACACGCTCGCTCTACGTTGCAGTTGCACGCAGTTCTACCGCATAAGGGCTTTCGGGCCAGGCGTGCCCTGAGTTCTTCCTGAGTACTAATTTACTGTCTTAGACGATTAGGTTGTATCTTTGAAACTGTGTCATGTAATGTGATTGTGTTTAGAGGTAATGTGATTGTGTTTAGAGAGGGCTTTCCAAGCTGTGCTCAGCACCAACACGGTGTCCGGCAGTCTGATGTACCCTTGGGGAGTGATGAACTTTACTCCTCAGGATTTATCGCAGGCCGCTCGACCTCCGCCTCCACCGCCGCCTCCCCCTCGGTTTACCACTGACATAATCAACGAAGACAAACAGGAAGAGGTGAAGATAGAGAAATCGAATATAATTCTTGTCGGACCAACTGGTGTAGGTCAGTGATTTTACATCTCTCTTAGAGTATTTATGCTCCGATTATACATGTAACTGGCCCGGCGAGTGGGGCTGGGGCAGCGGGTGTGCCTGCAGGTGGGCCTTTATGAACGCTTCACATAGCAACCGAAAAAATAGGTGGCCGACGTCCGTTCCAGTGACAATTTGGTCGATCCAATCCACGTAGTGGTTTTCAAACCAATCCGGCACTAGTTGAGGCATGGGAAAATCGATCTCAAAGTGGTGGTCAAGGGCTCGAACGCCAGATTCAAGCTGGGGAATAGTAATAGGGACAAATGCCAGATCTGGCACCATTCTTGAACGCAGAGCGAAATCTATGTCTGTGATGTACCGATCATCGTATGCAATTCGGCCAGACTTTTACGCATTCTTTTCACCAAATTAAACAGACAGCCGGTGTCGCGTCAGATTTGGTCCGGGCAATATTTGGTCCGGCCGAACCAAATATGGCACCATATTTAGTCCGGCCGGACCAAATCTGACAATATTGTGCCAGCAGATTCAGTCCGGGCACCGCAGATATGGTCCGGGTAGATGTAATAATTAAAGGTAGGGATTAAAACCGGTTTGGCTCAGTCAGGCCTCTGATAAGAGGTAGCCAGCGGTCTGGCATCACTGTGCGCTTTGTCCCGGTTGGCTATGGAGGCAGAGCAATACAACGCGCTGGTTGTTTAAATTTCTGTTTCTTCGTGCTCGTGCCCAGACTTTGCTTCTGAAAATCAGAAACGCGTCCTCCGAAAGAGCGTAAGGATTTCATCTGTAACGAGAGAGTACTTTATTTTGTGTGAACAGATAACGAGCGTGAGGACGATGATGGTAGGGCGCTTCTCACTGGATTACATACTGTCATTGAAAAATTTTTGTTCAAAATTTATCACGATGGTACTTCTCACTATTTATATGTTTTATATATTTTGTCGCCAAAGCAAGACAACATGTTAGTAACTGAACTGTGCAGAAAGAGTGTTAGTGGGCAGCAGGATGCACAATGTCTAAAAAGAACGGTGCACCCTATACTGAATTTTTTTAGTTTTTCCGTGAAATCTACTGAAAAGCGTGGCCACCTTGTTGAGTGTTTGGAAAATGTTTTAATTAAGCCGTTTCCGTCCTATGGTAGGAGAGGTCCGTGTCCTAGATCTATTCGCGTCAAAGTGTAAGTTGGTTTCGTAAGACAGTCAGGGTACATTGTTTTATTTGTTCTTCAACTGTATCATTACTATTATTACACGCAGTTTGTTCGACCTATTGTAATTAAACAGGAAATTGTAATACCCGGACCAAATATGCCAGACCCGGACCAAATATGGCACCATATTTGGTCCGGCCGGACTAAATACGCGGCCGGGCCAAATATGGCGTGACACCGGCCGTCTCAGCATAAGCAAGGGCCCCGTAAATTGTATACTGTAGAGTCAAAGCATTAGGAAGGGTCGCCTAAATGGTACTGTATTATTAATTATTATTAATCTTTTTGTTTCCTAATAGTACCAGCTCCTAACGGCATCGCCTATAGTACTGTACCGGCTAAAACCAAGCATAAAATGACAAGAAAGCTTCTAAACACATGTCTTGAATAACAGCTGTGGGAACGCTAAATTAGCTTCCCAAAAATCATTTTAACCTTTAAATTAGTGATTTCTGAGCCAGTATGTCGCTACTAGTGCTTGTGTTTGCTAGTCGTGGTGACGGGTGGTAAGCCTTTCTAGCAAGGAAGTAACCCCAAATCCCTCTAATACATGCATCTGCGGCTCCGACTTTCTACGAGTCAGAAAGGATAATAGAATGAGGAGTTTCAGGTAAGACCTACCTCGTACAAACATTAGCCAACTGTTTGGACGTTCCGTTTGCGGTGGCAGATTGCACCACCTTCACCGAGGCCGGCTATGTCGGTGAGGACGTGGAGACTGTCATCTACAGACTGTTGCATAATGCCAGTGGAAACGTGGAACGAGCGCAAACTGGGATCGTCTATTTGGACGAAATCGACAAAATCGGCGTAAGACCGATCGCTGGCATGACCGGCAGAGATGTCGGCGGCGAAGGAGTGCAGCGAGTCAGTAATCGTCAGTGGCCGAGTGAATTGTTCTCACTGCTCTGTTTAGGCCATGCTGAAGTTGGTGGAAGGCTCGGTGGTGAAGGTGCCGGCAGAGCCGACGCGCGGGGGCGACCCTCGCAGTGCCAAAGCCAGTCCTCGCGAAGTTGACACAAGCAATGTGCTGTTCATAGCGTCAGGAGCTTTCGTCGGTGTTGAGAAGGCCGTCAAGCGACGCATCGAAGGAAAAGTAGAGTGGAGTCTGTTGCTTGGTTGGTGTGAAAGCGTTGCATCTGTATAGGCGATGGGCTTCGGTTCTATTCCGGTGCACCACGGCCAGCTGCCGGTGGGCAGCGGAGCGCCTGATTTAACCAAGCTGCAACGCGAGGAGGAGGACTTGCTGATGCGACAAGTAGAAAGCCGCGATCTCATGTCTTTCGGAATGATCCCAGAGTTCGTCGGTCGTTTTCCTGTCATTGTGCCCTTCCAGTCGCTGACCGAAGAGATGCTGGTCAGAATTCTAACCGAGCCCAAGAACTCGTTGCTGGCGCAGTTTAAGAAATTATTCAAACTGGACGATGTGAGTGAGCTTTTATTTACATTAGGTTCTACTGCATTTGGCAGACATAGACACTAATTAAAGTTCTCGCTCACTTGACCGCTTGAAATATTATTGTTTTGTTTCATGTTGCATAGTACAACTACTTATACGCACATCCCTTGGATAGATTGTCAGGGTGGGATCGTAGCCCCATTGACGTTGTTAAGCCACCCGATTCACGATATCACGCACACCCACATTCTTCGCTGCCCTCGCTACTGGTTGTCGCGTGTATAACACATGCGTGGATAGTATTGTAGCGTAAGGTGTAACGGCAGCTCCGCTCATTTCCCATTTCTTATTCGTTGGGCTTTATGCTGACGACCGACTCTTTGCGTCAAGAACTTGTCCGCCGAGTGGATATACAATGTATGTGCGTTGGGTCCTGCGCACACGCGTAGCGACTTTGCGGCCTAAGCCATTACGGCAACTGTGCCAGCCCAACACACTTAGTATAGTATCAGTAGCATTACTTCTACCAGCATTGTAAATGCCGTTAAGTGTCTGGCTGTGGTGGTTTGAATTCTCGTAATTTCGGCCATGCCTTCAGAGGAATGATGTTCGAGTTTCGTACAAGATAATTTGTTCTGTTGTTCTAGGTAGATCTACATTTCACTGACGGCGCTTTGAATAACATCGCTAAACAGGCGTTGGAGAAGAAGACTGGAGCACGAGCTCTGCGAACTTGTCTCGTAAGAGTTTTTGATGAGTTGCAGACAGAGATTGACGTTTTGTAAATTGTTTTCCTGAATAGGCAGACTCTATCCCGTGCTGTCTACCCTGAATCAGCTTAACCTGCTGTAGATTAGAGAAGTGGTGGAGTTTCAGGAACGAGTGCTCCGCGACCCGATGTACGAGGTGCCCGGTGAGCCAATTTCGGAGGTTACAATTACAGAAGAGACTGTGCGAGGCCAGACTCCCTACTTGTTCACGAAACGGCAGACCGAGCCTCCGCCTCAAAAGCGCCAGAAAGCCGCCGCCTACTGATTGTGAGCGTTTGAACGAACGTTCCACATAAAATCTGTACATTGTTTTCGAGTTAATTTGTCAGTTTTACTGCTGGGAATTTCACTGTAACTTATTGGAAGAGCGCCCGATGCGCTGTGCTTGAGGCACCGAAGCCTAAAATGTAGTTGGTGCCTGCGTATGCAGCGCCGTAATAGTTGATGGGTCTGTCTCTACTTTCTTAGAAGCAACTTGGTGTTCTGTGATGTGCTGACTGGCTATTACTGTACTAGCGTACATTGAACTCGTCCAAGAACAGTTTTCTTACATTTCCTTTATTCCACAAAATCGCCTAGCATCCTATCTACGTGTACGTTATTTGTGCAGTCCTTTATCTGCTGCATCCTAACTTCCGGCTTCGCGCAAACATTTTCATCCACTTTATGCTGGTCGTAGGATCTCTGGAACTCGGCGTCCAAAATTTGAACGTCATCTTCTTCGTCGTCTGAGCTGCCGGAGTGGTGATCGCTGTCGATTGATACAATGCGCGTGGCCACAGCTTCCATAGGCTTGTCTACTGCCGAGCCTTCCTCTCTTATTGATTCGAATGAATCTGGCAGCTCTGGTGTAAGCAATTCCTCGTCTTCCTCTCTGCTTTTGTCCAGGTTCTGCACCTCCTGTGTTGTGTCTCTGTGTTCGTATTTGGTGAGAGGAGCTATTACTGGTTCTGCGAGCAGTTGCTCAAGAGGTGGTAGTCTTGGACGCGACAATAAAACGCACGTGGCCGCACTTTCTTTGCTGAGTTTGCGAACTGTCGCATTGCTTGATACGCCACCCATTCGGAAAATTTCTGAGGCAATCTGAAACGCTTCACATCACATGAAGGTCTAGGTTCCGATGCTTGATTATCTGATCTAGATTTCAAGCGCCAGATTTGGTAAACCAATTTTTACTGGAGTTTATATTTTTAACGCCTCACATACAACAGAGCGCCCAGCCGAAACGAAAGTTGGGGACCATTTAAGCAATTCTAACATGAATGTTCTCTGAAAATCTTATTCACTGCAAAAAAGGGAGGAATTCCAGCTTAAACAGCTTTAGGACAGCCAATCAGTTTAGTTTAAACCTTGAAACCACGGAAATATCATGCGCACGTAGAGAATATAGAAATAGAAGAACAATACCTGTAAAGGTGGGGCAAGATGTGGACAGCTCGTAAACAGCGTCGCTTCCACGACTGCAAGAATATCAGGCAGTACAGGCGCGTTTACTTTTTTCTGCATAAATTGCAGCGCCAGCAAGCAGACACCAGACTGCACCTCTGCCAGGAAGCCCGGTTTCATGTAGCTTCCAACGTTGAAAAGCAGAGCTTTCAGAAGGGCGCAACTGGACTGAACCACTTCATCTCTGCCGACACATTCCACCACTTTCTCCACGAACAGGTCAGCAGCGCCACTAGCATTCAGATTTGCAGGTGAGTGGCTAGTTTTGTTCTTCTTTCTTCTCTTTGTAGGCAGTGTGCCGAACGTAATTACACTTTCGTCCCTAGAGTAGTAGGCTTCCAGATCGGCTTTAATTCCTTTCCACAGTCGCTCGAACGTCAGTTGGAGATTGGTATTTATGCCCAGATGTTCTACCAACAACCGAACCGAGTCCAGCAGAAGAGACTTGGCCTCATTTACGGTTTTAGCTTTGCTCTTCACAGTACACAGCCATTCGTACTCGCTACAGAGCACCAAGATCAACTGTTTCAGGTGAGGCAACAGCTGAATCCCGGTCCTTTCAGCCAAAGCTCTCGCTAACTCCAGCGTTCTGCAGTGCGCATCAATGAGAAATTGTTGCTTGACCAACGAATCGCTAATCAGTCTAACAAGCATAGCGACTGGAATTGGAGCGTACGCTGGGCCACACTTGATCAGCTCTGTTACACAAGTCTCAAGCGTTTCTATACGATGGCAGAGATAAGAGTGGTCTTGAGCACAATTAGTAGCAGTGGGCAGAGCAAGAAGGTGCCCTGAGTCGTACTGCAAGTCTGAATCGAAGACAGAAAGCACAGAATAGGCAGTGTTGACGGTACAGCGCAGTGCGTGCTGCCACTGCTCGTAGCCCTGTCGGGCAGAGACCTTTCCCCATAGAGTTCCAAAGCAACGACAAGCGAGGTGCCAGTCTTCATTATCAGCAGACACCATCAACCGAAGCAGTGCAACCTCTATTTTGGAGAACTGTGCACCGGAACTGCAGGCCCCGGCAAACAGGCGCAAACAGTTAAGCAGGCAGTAGAGCTGAGGTGCAGCGATATGATCGTTGCTGCAGATAGTGGTGCAGAGTGCGCCGATCTTTGTGGTGGCCAATTGTCTGCTAATCGAAGCAAAGGCGTGGCATTCTTGGACCAGACTAGCAAGTGCGAACCAAGCCTCACTGTTGCAAACATCGCGCAGCACTATAGAACGCAAAAAATCGTACCACTGTTCCCATTTGTCAAGCAATTCGCTTGTGTCGCACGACCGAATCGAAGCTAGGATTGCCGCGGCCATTGCTCAAAAACAAACAAGATAAAGGCAATATAGCTAAAGAAGCAGAAAACTACCAACGATATTAAAAAGGTCAGTTAGACTACTTGAAAATGGAATGAAAAGACTGCACGTCACACAGTTTTTACTCGTCAATAGTTCTATCCAAATACAAGGCAAACAGAGCCTATCACAACTACGTTAATTATGTTTATGTTTCAGTGATCAGGGCAGTTAGGCTGATCGCTGAACTGGAACTGTACATAAGATAGGGTGCATCGAGTATGATCTGTACAGCACTACCTATGAAAAGAGGCTAGCTAGACGACACAGCAGGTCTAAGACTCATTCAGCCTGTTCTTGAGCCATCTTAGCATTTTTCCTCTGCATTCGCTTCAGCAGTCTTCTTTCTCGCTCGAACTCCTTCATGCGAAGGATGGTGTCATCGTACTGGCACTGATGCCAGGCGTGTTTGAGCTCGGTGCAGAAGTTGCCAGCAACAGGTGCGTGGCGGCGGCGACAGTCCATGTAAGGTATTAGTTTGTGGGCGCAGTAGTCGCGTTGGTCGGGCGTCAACTTCCAGTCCTCCATCTCTTGCCAGCTCACCTTCATCTTGCGTTCTTTCCGACCGCGTTCGAACCCATACAACGGATCGAAGGTCGGTGGACGGTCGACACGAGGAGCTGTCTCGGGGTGACGCGCCCCATCGATGCTGGCCGTGAAACGAGACATGTGCGTGGCTTGACTGCCCATCTTCTACAACAAAATAGCTCTAAATAGAATTCTCTGCCGAAAACAGAGTAAACATCTTTGCACCGTAAGCCTAAAGGATACCCACAAAATACGACGAGCTCGGGTCAGATCAATTTAACTTGATCGACTCCCTAGAGTAGGTGGAATGGCAATAATTTGAGGCGATTTATACGAAATCGTCGAAAAACCTCAAAGGTAGAACTTTCTCCTGATTTTTGCAGAACTGTACAATGGGATGTCTTTTACTTATTCTCTGCAAATGTTGCCATTCTAAGTTACATTTATGTGCCTGAAAATGCTTAATTTTCAATGTTTGTCCGACCGATTACTATCAGTAGAAAAAGCTCGCTAAAAATCGCCTTCGAAAAACGCTTTTTAAAAGGTATTCTGAGTGTAAAATTGACAAAAACAGTTTTAGTAGTTTGAAACGGCCTAGTTGGGCTTCTGACCCACCAAGGAGAGAAATATTTTGAAAAATTAGCCTTTAAAAAAGCATTTAAAACGCATTCTGGGCATAAAATGGACAGGTACATATAGGCCATAATTTATTCATTTCCTATATTTTAGCTTAATTTTTCCTTCTTACCTATGCCGCAAAGGGGGTGTACCCATACATGTAAGAGCTCCGGACCGACCTGGGAGAGGGGTTTTCCTCAGGTGCGGGTCGAGGGGGATTTCGCCCAGAGGGGCGGGGCAAAACTTCAAAAAGCTCCAAAACGTCTGGAAATGCGTTTTAGCAATGTCTTTTTTCAGGTAAGGAGGCTAAAAATCGCTATTTTAAGCTGCCAAATAGCGTTTTTGAGCTAAAAACAAGCAAAAAATGACAAAAGGTCTTCCAAAAACCCCGATTTCTCTTAAATCTCAGCAGTAGAAAGGCAGTACACCTACCATACACCACTGGGCACGCTACTGAGAGTAGATGCAGCTAATTTGGATCGGTCTCTACGAAATCATCAATAAACCTTAAAAATAGGTAAAATCGATCTGGATTTTTGCAGAAATGCACATTAAGATGTCGGGCGACATTTGTTCCTTGTTGATAACATGCGCTGCGGCGTGTGCCGACAGAAAAGTCAGCGGGCGATTAAGCCCTACGATTTGGTACTATTTAGACACTTTCTATGAAAACAGCATTTCTATACGTGAACAGTAGGGGTTAGGTGTAGCTGAGTTAATCAGGGAAGGTCAGAAATCGACTACAGATTTATTAATACTTCCTTATGACAGTACGGCTCCGGAGCGTGTCCCTATACTGAAGCGTCTCTAAGGGTACTATTATATTTAGTAAAACAAAAAGCAGCTTGTGAACACAAGCTCGCCTCTAACATGGCATGGTCGGTGCACTGACGATAACATCAGCATCAAATCGGTTCGAATATTCTGACCAACCTCATGTGACACGTCGCTTTATAGGAGTGCGCGGCTTATTATTATCACAGTTTTCTTCCTCTACGGCAATTTGCAATAAATAGCCTAATTATACAGTCAGGCACTTAACGCCGTTTATGGTACCGACACCATATAAGGTGCCGGTACCATATATGGTGCCACCACAGGCCCCGAACGTGGGGGTACCATATATGGTGCCACTATCCTCGGTACCGGTACCATATATGGTACCGGCACCTTATATGGTGTCGGTACCATAAACGGCGTTAAGTGCCTGACTGTTATAAGCATAAACGTTCGCTTCGCGATTATAACAGTGGCTCTATTCCCTATTAATCTACAGTTTGCATTGCCTGATCCCCAACGCTTATTAGCAGTGTTGCCAGGTGCTAGCCAGTCCAGTATACTACCATCAGCTCAAAATTATACTACACTACTATCGCTTTACTACAATTTTCGACAATACACTACGTTTTCATACTACACTGTACCTAAAGCCCGGTTCACACTACGAAATAAGAAATAAGAAATAGCGGCCTTATTTCTTATTTCGTACCGGTTCACACCTACGAAGTAAGAAATAAGAAATAGCCACGAAATAAGAGTTGCGCCGTGCTCAACTTTTTTCATCTGAAATAAGAGTTTTCTTTCACTTTAAGCGTATAGCATGTCATAATAAAGTCTGAAACGACTGTCTAAAGTCGAAAAGCGGTCAGAAACCTATAAGCACTGCCTATACACGTACAAACCAAGGTTTTTTCAGCAGTTGCCTGCTGTTTTGCATTGAAATTATGATTTTAAGTAGATTATTGACAAGTTTCAAGGCATTTATGGCCTGTTCACTGCTTTTCGGATTGGATATACCCGTTCTTGACTGTGCGACTTGCAGTTGACTGCTTATCTTCAACGAACCCACCAAAAATGCGATAAATGCGTACTATCATCTAAGTGTTTTTGGTGTTCCGCCGGTCTACTATGACCATAATCGCTTTAGTTTCCAAAAATTGCTAAGACGAAAAGATTTCTGACGCTTACTATACACTGCAGCTGATTTTTACTGTGCTGATTTCTTATTTCGTAGTGTGAACGCTCCGCTTATTTCTTATTTCTTATTGCAGACGCCTTATTTCTTATTTCTTACTTCTTATTTCGTAGTGTGAACCGGGCTTAAAACTGTCAGATCAAAGGTTTTAAAGCATAAGAAACTGTTATGTAATGCAGACATAAATGGTAGATGCGTTTTAATTGCCACTCACAGACTTTTTACACAAGCTAAAAGCATCAATGACTTTTTAAACAATCAAAATTTGCGCGTTTTGTCAGTGTGGTTTTTTTATGAAAATCAATCGAAACGGCTTGATAAAAAAATCGATTGTTAGACCAAAAACGGATACAATCACCGATTTATTCGAATTTTTTCACAGAGAATAAATAATTATGTCAATTTGATGTGATAGAATACAAAATCTGTCCAAACAGAAAAATATCGGCGAGTCTTCTCCTCGAAAAAAATGAATAGGGAAAACATGGACGACTAAAAACTACTGGACTGATCGCGCTCCCGACCGCTAATACATACTTAGGGTAACTTTACAAGTCTATATCTTTGGAACCGTTCAAACTACAAACAATATAAATACATCTTTAGAATCCTCACGGTATCAGCAATCGAACGCAGTGGTCAAATCGCTTTTAAACCCACTACAAGAAAAGTTGATTTTTTTTCCATCGCGCAAATTGGGATTACCGATCAATGTTGCGCAGATTAGGTTGCACCACAGTACAGAGCTCGGCCCCCTCTGCAACTTTGCCAAAGCCCTCCGACGCATCCATAAGGAGTTATTTGCAAAAAAAGCTGTGAATTCATTTAACTTTGAAATGGAGTCAGTAATCTTGTTATGTGCGCTAACTCATAGCTAATTCCAGAAAATATAAGAAAGAGAATCATTTATTTTTGCGTACAGTGCAGTTACGTGTGCGCGTATGTAGTTGTCTGTTTGTTTATGTTTACTTTAGCGCCTACCTGCAACGGCGGTATGTATCGATTTTTCTGGCCACGCCTGTATGCTTGTCTGTTGTCTGGCACTGGCAGTGTGTGCTGGTGAGGTGCTCGCGTGGCTTGCGGCCGCGAGTTTCTTGCTTGTCGGTCGGTCGGCCGGTTTGTTGCTGTTTGGTTTAGTGTGCACCCATAGGTATTATTCAAGACTGAATTATTAAAAATTTTCTGCTACGCCGTCATCGTGATGCTTCTTGCTTCACATATTTTCTGTGCATTAACTGTTCTTGCCGGAAATTGTGTTGGGCCACCCATTAACCTTAATTGTTCTGCTCTTTTTGCCTGCCTACCTCAGTTTTCTTTCTTCTATTTAGTGAATGAGATAAGGGTAGAAAAGTGGCATGAGATTTGGCCTGCCCCCGGTTTTTCTTGTGTTCCTTTTCCATTCATTTATCGGTACTAGCAAGAATATATTTCTGGTACTAGCATACATGGGCCGCGTAGGGTAAGGGTGGGGTTTACCCCCTCCCCTCGCCAACCAACACCACCCCCTCGGTCAGCCATACCCCTCTCCGACCCCCTCCCGGAGGGAGAAAATTTTCGCTTATTTAAGACAAAATAGGCGTTTGTGTTTGGATCTTTTTCCGGGCCCCCCGCCCCTCCCTGAGATCTCCAGACACCCCTCCGGATTTTTCCGGCCCATGTATGGATACTAGATACAAAGTAGGTAACCTATCTCATTGACTTCTTCCATCTTTTTACACGACTCTCCACCCATTGCAGATACATAGGCCAAAACTGGCTTTTTTCTCATTGTATCGGCTTGATAATTGCTTTATTCATTTCTTAAGTGAATTTCGTTTCTCTTTTTCTCTTCGACTGATGATTCTTAATTGGTTTATGACATTCGCGCTTAGCGGGTTCGTTTTTTCTGTGATACGTCCGTTCCGTAGATCTATTGTTTTAGCGTTTCAGAGTGCAATGCCGTTCACGTGTTCTGTGCCCGGCTGCAGAACTGGCTACAAACACGAACCATGGGCAGGCGTTGTGTTTCATGCAAGGAGCTTCTTCTCGACCCCGACCAAAGGGCATCTGAGATGCCTCCCCTTGAAATTGAAGGAGACTCAGAAAAGATCAGCTTGTTTCTGAGTGAAATTAATTTATTTGTCCCGAGTGCTGCAGCTTTTGGAATCTGTCTGAAAGCCTGGTTCGTCTTTTCTTGCATTCAAAACGACCCTACTCTCAAGGACAAGTTCCTGCACTGCGATTTTCACCGGCCAGTATTTGTTGAAACCGTCTTGTTGCTGTTAGAAGAGGATTCCCAGCTGCTGGATATTCTGGTTTCTGAGCTTGCCTGTCTGCAGGGTCACTCGTTTGCCCGAGTTCTCGTCACCAAATTTTTCAACTGCATGTGTAAAAACCTCGTCAAGAAGCTCACTGCTTCGGGTGTTAAGCGCAGTGCGCAAGCCAAAATAACAAAGTTTGGACGTAGTGGGCAACTGTATGTAATGCTACTTTCATTCTCCTGTGATTTTGGTCCAGTGTTCATAATATCTTGTCTGATATTCTTTTTCCGGTCGCTTCTCTGCTGTTAATGCATGTTTCCCATGTATTTAATATATTAAGAATTTTTAGCAAATAACTCCTTATGGATGCGTCGGAGCGCTTTGGGCCGTAGACCAAAGTTGTAGAGGGGGCCGAGCTCTGCACTGTGGTGCAACCTAATCTGCGCAACATTGATCGGTAATCTTAATTTGCGCGATGAAAAAAAATCAACTTTTCTTGTAGTGGGTTTGAAAGCGATTTGAAAGCACTGCGTTCGATTGCTGATACCGTGAGGATTATAAAGATGTATTTATATTGTTTGTAGGTTGAACGGTTCCAAAGATATGGACTTGTAAAGTTACGCTAAGTATGTATTAGCGGTCGGAAGCGCGATCAGTCCAGTAGTTTTTAGTCGTCCATGAGGGAAAATATGGGCAAAACCTAAAAGGTACCGTCAACACGTCGGCCTCATCGGACCGCGCTCTCTGGTGTTCTCTAAGCCCGTTTTAAATTCTAAACGCAAATATAGTGCCAAGGGTGACGTACGTAGATGTATGCCAATTTTAGGCAATCCATTTAAAGACATAACGTTAATTCAACGAAACGTGAAACTTCCTTTTCAAAGGGGCGCGCCACTGAGTTGAACTGAGCCTTATCAGACCCGAGCAGTCAATCTGAAAAATGATCATTAACATCTTTCTGTTTCGAAAACCACTCACAAGTTCCACGAAGCGATGGGGGACCCCTCCGTTCAGCGCTTGCACAGCCGTGGTCGATAGGTTGCGACTGCGAAGCAGCAGCTTTCAGATTTCAACAAACTGTGCCACGTGAAACTGCAGTCTGCGCCAGTGGCGTATCCAGGGGGGTGTAGGGTGGGTACACCCCCCTTTGCGGTGGAGGTAGGAAGAGAAAGTCTGTCAAAAATAAGCGAAACTAATGAATTATGTACCAAAACTGTCTATTTTGTGCTCAGAATGCCTTTTATATGCGTTTTTGGAGGCTAAATTTCCAAAATTTTCTCGCCCTAGTCGGGCAGAAGCTCAAACTCAAACGCTTGCTTGCTTTTTAACTGTTACTTACACCTATTCATCTTTCATTCTCACTTTTACTGAGCTCAATGACATTGCCTACCCAGTTTAGTCACAGTAACGCTTGAAAATCTAGGAAATCGCACAAATTGTCGTCAACTAAGCGAAACAAATCTTTCAACCAATGGATAACAGCTGATATCTGGCAGGAATCTAAGTTACTCTTGACACTATATTTGCGTGAAAATTGGTTGAATTCTGTTCACATAGTCGCGCGCCGCGAGCGATCAAAGGTTAGACACTTTGTACAGATTAGATTAGGCGCTTTCAAACGCCTTATTTCATCAATCAACTGGCTCCCATTAGCCCTTCAAAACTTGCGATAAAATTCATGCGCAGACACATACACTAGCGCGCAAGTGCGGATATGACGTGGAAAATTACGTTAGCTACAGAATAAGCACAGTTAGAAGATTGGCATCCAAACTCCGGGACATCGTCTCTTCTTAAGCGAAAAAATGGCCAAAATGATCTATACTTGAAACACTAATCTTCGCAATATGGGTGCTCTTCCTACTTCGAACGAATCGAACACAACAAGAAGGCGCGTATATAAATAAATCGCCTACGTAAAAATTTACGCGGTACGGACATGCGGTACGATGTGGTACACACGCTTTTCGTTGTCTGAAATCACCTACTCAGAATCTGGAAACTTCGAAAGCTGCAAATTTTGCAGTGTGGAAAAGGAAATAATCATTATACTTTCGTAAACTACAGTATAAAACGCTTATTTACTCTATTGCGCTGAGGCGCAGAGAAAGGAAAAAGGGAAACCGAAAGTTTGCTGCATGAAGATAGGAAGAATATTTAAAGAATACACGAGTCGCGGTGGGGGTAACGAAAAGGGCATGACATAACAAACGACAAAGAGACAGGTTGGTAGCACAAAGTAGAGATGTGCACGGGCCGGGCATGGCATGCCCGTCAACGATTTCGGACGGGCCGGGCCGGGCACCATTTTCAGGCCCCCCCGGGCCGGGCCGGGCCCGATTTTGATGCCCGCCGGGCATGTATAAAGAACAGCAGAATACAAAAAAGAACATCTTGAGTAGCTTAGCATTGCCCCAAATGAATTCAAAATACGCGCCGTTCTACCGTATGCAGAATTATTTAACAGTAATTTCAGCCTTGGTGCCGTTCGTACACAAGCCTTTACCCCACCTGCCGACCAACTTAATTTTAAGCCTTAATTTGGAGCTCAGGCTTAGATTCAAATGCACACTTTGATTTATAGGGTTGAGGTCCTGAGTCTGGCTTTAAAAAGGGTGTCAACCGCCCCCACTACCCTGAATATGTAATGTACATTGTATGGTATTAGTATGTACGTTGTGCATCATTATCAATGACAAAAAACCCCAATATCCAATTCCTGGAAAACAACCCAATACCAGTTCACACTCTAATTAAAAGCAAGCATAAATTTGAAATTCGCTGTTTTAAAATGCCAATTTCCAAAGCTTAACATGAAATTTAGCTTTTAATCTGAAAATTCATGCCAAATTTTCAAAAATTTAGTAAGACAAAACAAAATTAGCGGGCCGGACAGGGCCGGGCCGGATTTTTGGCGGGCCGGGCCGGGCCGGGCACCATTTTCAGGCCCCCGGGCCGGGCCGGGCCGGGCCCGATTTTTATGCCCGTCGGGCATGGCGGGCCGGGCATGCCTCACCTGATCGGCCCGCCGGGCCGGGCCGGGCCGGGCATGAAAAAAGGTGCCCGTGCACATCTCTAGCACAAAGGTAGCATGTGCTAGATCTAGACTGGTAGCACGATCTAACCCACATTAATAGAAAGTGCTAGATCTAGCAAAGTAGTTGATTTCTGTCAGAAGCGCCATCACTCCCTCGTAATAGGCTGTGATGCTAATGCACATCATACAGTCTGGGGATGTCGGGATATTAATGCCCGGGGACATCACCTGCTGGAGTATGTCATTTCTTCTGATCTAGAAATCATTAATAGAGGACATGAACCCACCTACATAGGTAGGGGTCTTTCTGTTATAGATCTTACCTTAGCATCTTTATGTATAGCTAAGGATATCGACAAGTGGCATGTGTCACGGGAAGACTCTTTGTCTGACCACAGACACATTTACTTCCAGATATGCCTGGAGAAAGCTCCACCTGAATATCGAAGGTCCCCACGTTCTACAAACTGGGGTGCATTTTATGATAACCTAGAACGGAGAATGGGTAATCATCAGGTGGACATCCAGGACATACAAAGTTTAGAGGAGGAAGTGAACTTCCTTCAAAGTAATGTCCTGACTTCGTTTGAAGAGGCTTGTCCTTTAAAGCGAGTTAGGGTAGGAAATGCCCGGGTGCCATGGTGGAACCGGCAATTGTCAGCACTACGAAAAAAGAGTAGAAAGAAGCTCCATCGGGCACTGCTCACTCGGGCCGTACAGGACTGGGCAGAGTACAGGGTGGCCCAACGAGAATATAAGCAAACTATAAAGTTTGCAAAGCAGAAATCCTGGAGAGAGTTCTGTGAGGAAGTCGAGGGGGTTAAGGCCACCTCACGACTAAACAGAGTTCTCAGCAGGGATTCTCCCATAGAAGCAGGTATGCTGCAACTACCAGATGGGACATACACAGAGAGTAGGGAGACTGCTTTGTCACACCTACTGGAAGTGCATTTCCCTGGTGGTACTATGGTAGATACGGCACCACAACCAGACAACCAAGTTCTGAGAGGAGCTTTGGGGGACTGGGCACTGGCTAACCGAATTGTTACTGAAGATAGGGTGAAATGGGCGGTAAAATCTTTCCAACCATATAAAACCCCTGGTCCAGACGGAATTTTTCCAGCACTGTTGCAACAAGGGCTTGATATTCTTGTCAAACCTATGGTGCAAGTGTTTAGAGCATCAATAGCACTGGCTTACATACCTCAACTCTGGAGAGAGGTGAGGGTTGTTTTCATAGCTAAGCCAGGTAAGGAATCATATGCTAAGGCCAAATCCTTTCCACCAATCAGCCTATCCTCTTTCATGCTAAAGAGCGTGGAGCGATTGGTAGATAGATGGTTGAGAGACGGGGTGCTTCGGCATGTACCGCTCCATCCTAGTCAACATGCTTACCAGGCAGGCAAGTCTGTGGAAATGGCCTTACACTGCTTGGTTGGTCGTGTAGAAAGAGCTTTAGAGCATCAAGAGTTTGCACTTGGAGCGTTCTTCGATATAGAAGGCGCCTTCTCCAATGCATCTTTTGCATCATTTGAACGGGCACTGAGGAGGCGGGGCGTGGAGTCCACCCTTATCCAATGGATTGGGTCCATGCTCAAACTCCGTACAGTGACTGCTCAAATGGGGCAATGTAGCAGATCCATCAATACGCGCAGGGGATGTCCACAAGGAGGGGTTTTATCTCCCCTACTTTGGATACTCCTTGCTGATAGCCTGTTGGTGCGTCTAAACGACTCATCGTTTTATGCGCTGGGCTACGCGGATGATGGAGTAGTTCTCGTGGTAGGGAAATTCTTGGACACTGTATGTGACCTCATGCAGAGGGCACTTACGGTTCTCCAAGGATGGTGTGAAGAAGAAGGTCTGGCCGTACAGCCGGACAAGTTAGAGCTGATCCTTTTCACAAGGAAACGGCTGCTAACTGGGCTTAAGCTCCCTAAGATCTATGGGAAGCGGCTCCAGTTAGTAAAGCGAGTAAAATATCTGGGGGTCTATTTGGACTCCTGGTTAGATTGGGCAGTTCACCTTGAAACCAGATGCTCCAAGGCCAGAGCAGCTTTCTGTCAAGCTAAACGAGCTGTTGGGAAGAATTGGGGACTGTCTCCTAAGGTGGTCAAGTGGCTCTATGTTGTGACCATTAGACCTATGATAGCTTTTGCTGCTGTGGTGTGGTGGAAACGGACAAACCTGGAATGCGCAAAAGCACAGCTGGGCCGTTTACAACGACTGGCGTGTCTATGCATAAC
The DNA here is from genome assembly GCA_030248155.1 of Sabatieria punctata. Classification (NCBI taxonomy): domain Eukaryota; kingdom Metazoa; phylum Nematoda; class Chromadorea; order Araeolaimida; family Comesomatidae; genus Sabatieria; species Sabatieria punctata. The sequence goes on along the minus strand of JASANB010004966.1, from coordinate 20,591 downwards.
AGGGGCTCTACAAACAACACCCACAGCAGCAATGGAAGTTCTGTTGTGTCTTCCACCGCTACACACTTGGATTCAAGTGGAAGCGATGGCGACCTGCTACAGACTTAAAAGTACTAAGCAGTGGCACAGGGTAGGTCGTGGTCATTGTAGTGTTTGGGCACAATTGTGCGATTTATCGCCACTGTACCAATTCCCAAGTGACCAACAACTACCCAATTACGTGTTTGATAAGAAATATCAGGTCGACTTCCCGAGTAGAGAGGTCTGGCAGGGTAATACTCCTAATGCAACCAACACTCTCTACTGTTATACGGATGGTTCCAGGTTAACAGGTTTAGAGAATTCGGGAGCAGGAGTATTTATACAGAGACTGGGGGTAGAGGATTCCTTTCCCCTGGGAAAGTATGCAACAGTTTTCCAGGCGGAGGTCTATGCTATACTGAACTGCGCCAGGACTCCTGGATTAGTTAACTGTCTAGAGCAGAAGATCTGTATTTGCTCAGATAGTCAAGCAGCTCTAAGAGCAATAGTATCTCCACGCGTCAACTCTAAGTTGGTTGCAGAGTGTGTTAGGGAACTACAACGACTGGCGCTTCGTAAGAAGCTACAGCTGATGTGGGTACCTGGACACTCGGAAGTGAAGGGAAATGATCAGGCTGACCGACTAGCTCGGGCAGCTGCTGAGTTGCCACTTATAGGGCCGGAACCGGCCCTTTTCATCTCAGTTAGGAAAGTGAGGACAGATTTAAGAAGTTGGGCAAAGAACCAGCTGCAAACTGCCTGGGATCTACGAACCGACTGTAGGCATTCTAAGCAGTTCATTCTGGGACCCAGATTGGTGGTGACCAGAGAGTTACTTAGTCTTAGTAGAAGGGAACTGAAACTGGTGGTCGGTTGGTTAACTGGACACAGTAGTAACCTTAATAGACATCTCAGCATCATGGGCTTGGTGGAGGATCCAACATGCTCATTTTGCTTAGAGGAGGAGGAAACGCCTGAACATTTGGTCACAGAATGTGATGCATTGGCTGGACGTAGACAAGCTATTCTGGGCAGTAGATATCTTACCACCCAGGACCTGAGCGATGTAACCGTTAGGGACCTCCTGAGGTTGATTAAAGCCTCGGGTATACCTAACCGCTAGATATCCCCCAAGGCTGGTTGAGCCTTGCGTTGGTGATAGTATCCGAAATGAAGAGAGATGATATGGGGAAATGAAATGGACATGTTGGTCTGATCATAGGGCCGTACAGGCCCCCCCAATATATCGGATCGGATCGGATGGGTGCTCTTCCTACTTCGAACGAATCGAACGGGAGGAGGCCCATTCCCCCCCCCCACCCGGCGCTGCCGCGGCCGGATTACGGTATGCGCTATCTGTTCTACGTTTGGTGTGAAAATATATTTTCTTCCCCTCCGCTGAGGTTTTTGAGAGGTCAGAAATGATTTTATATTTGGAAAATGCGTCTCTAGTAGTTCTTTTATGTTTCTAAAACAGGCTACCCGGAGCGTGCCTATACTGATGCGTCCATCTAGGGGTATTTTTATGTTTTTAAAACAGGGCCTCTGGAGCGTTCCTATACCGATGCGTCCCCTAGGGGTGCTTTTATGTTTTTAAAACAGGCCCTCCGGAGCGTTCCTATACCGATGCGTCCCCTAGGGGTATTTTTATGCTTTTAAAACAGGGCCTCTGGAGCGTTCCTATACCGATGCGTCCCCTAGGGGTATTTTTATGTTTTTAAAACAGGGCCTCTGGAGCGTTCCTACACCGATGCGTCCCCTAGGGGTATTTTTATGTTTTTAAAACAGGGCCTCTGGAGCGTTCCTACACCGATGCGTCCCCTAGGGGTATTTTTATGTTTTTAAAACAGGGCCTCTGGAGCGTGCCTATACTGATGCGTCTCTAGGGGTAATTTTATATTTGGAAAATTGTCAGGCCCAGACCCAACCCAGACCACCGAAAAGCCGGTGATGGCCAGTAGGTAAATGGGAACCGAACTGGAGCTGCCGTTGCACCGCACCTGATAACAGCAAAGGGGAGGGATGTTTGCACTTGCAGGCAGGTATTCTGAAAATAATTGGCATACCGGGTGTCGGTATTTATAAAAATTGCAACTACTTGGATATTTAAGCTGTTCTGTTTTAGTGCTTTTACATCTGTGAAGTCGTTTAAACTTCGCGCGCTTTGTGTTGTTTCACACGCAGCAATATTACAGTAACCCGCCGCGGCAGCGCCGAGTGGGGGGGAATGGGCCGGGAATCAATCGAACACAACAAGAAGGCGCGTATATAAATAAATCGCCTACGTAAAAATTTACGCGGTACGGACATGCGGTACGATGTGGTACACACGCTTTTCGTTGTCTGAAATCACCTACTCAGAATCTGGAAGGAAACTTCGAAAGCTGCAAATTTTGCAGTGTGGATGTGGAAAAGGAAATAATCATTATACTTTCGTAAACTACAGTATAAAACGCTTATTTACTCTATTGCGCTGAGGCGCAGAGAAAGGAAAAAGGGAAACCGAAAGTTTGCTGCATGAAGATAGGAAGAATATTTAAAGTCGAGTCGCGGTGGGGGTAACGAAAAGGGCATGACATAACAAACGACAAAGAGACAGGTTGGTAGCACAAAGGTAGCATGTGCTAGATCTAGACTGGTAGCACGATCTAACCCACATTAATAGAAAGTGCTAGATCTAGCACATTCTTTGCAGCACATGCTACATAGGTAGACTGACTTGCATTTCTTTGCACTTGGTTCAAAAATGACAGAAAAACCGGCCGAAAAGACGGCAGAATGATGTTTACTACAAAACCTATCGGATTTTTCCGTAAAATTCGCTGGCGATTAAAACCAGAGGGAGCCTGGCCTAGCTGGATGTTTCGGGAGGGGGAAAAAGTAAAAATCGCCTATTTTGCCTTAAACAGTAGAAAATGTTTCCCTTTGGGTGGGGTGGGGGGTTGTATGGCCGGCGAGGAGGTTAACCCCCAAACCCACAACCGGCTACTGTTGTTTGGTATTGAATTCTCTGAATGTGTATGTGCATGTGTATACACATTTACTGTCAAATATGTATGATAATTTAACAAAACTAATTCCAATTAAAAGAATTATATAGATCGTGCCAAAGCTGGAGGCGCCGGAGCGTTTTCCAAAACGAAAACCGGCACTGTGTCCACGATTTAGCTCCACGTGTTTGACGGGTCGACGTTTCCATTTTCCATATTACACATTTTTGCAGCTTTCCAACAAAAGTTTCAATTCTTTTGGTAGGCGATTTTGTCCACCCGCAACAGAAAAAAACGACGGCGCGTTGTCGGATTCGGATCGTGAAAGAAGAGTGGTGAAGTTCCGATAAAGTCGTTGTTTGCTTGGCTCTTCTCTACCTGTCTCTGTACTGAAAAAGTAGGTAAGAAAATAATAATTCTAGCCTATATTATTTTTTATTGCGAACGAACGAACGAACTTTTACCTAGTTTTATCGCCCAATACAAAAACAGAATAGGGTTAGCAAGTAGCTATGACAAAAACGCGGTTACTACAGTATGAAACGACGGTATAGCTACCCTATGGAGGCGATAGGTCAGTGGACGGACAGTCACAAGGGCTTTTCATCGCCTTTAAAATACAGAACAGACATTATCTTTTATAAAGTTAGCCTAGATTTGTAGCGTTCCTGCAAGTTTACCTAGCTACTGAAGTAGGTAAGAAATTTACTGGCTAGTCTTCCAACACAGCGAACACTCGCATATGCACAACCACACAACAATTTTCTTGACAACTGTGATTCCTTCAAAAACAGATTGGGGTCCCCTCAACAGATAAGCAAGCCTCTCAGACCCCGGTCCATGTATGGTTCTGGAGGATTCCGCCAAATTTTGTGGGGTCGAGTATTATAAAAGATGAAGCCTGTTTTGGGCGCAACATAAAAAATGTCCCGTGAACAACTACAGCTGCATTACCCATTGCTTCTAACGTGGGTCAGACCTGATAGGTTGAAGGCATACATGGGCCGGAAAAATGGGTTGGGGATAGTCAAAATCCGAAAATTTGGGGGTGGGCCTGCCGGTTTGGGGGGTAGCCTTGCCTTGCCTTGCCTTGTGACGGCTTGATCAGCGATTGTCGCTATTGCCGGCCCTGATGCATCTCCAAAGACCTCTGACAGAGTTCTTTCCACTGGCGACGATCATTTGCTAGGTTGTTAAGGATGGTCTGCCAGGAGCGGGACCAATTGGCAGCCCCATACTCCGTCTTCAGAAACGCGAAGTCTCCCTGTATCTGTTTGAGCCAGGTCTTCTTTGAGGCATTGGGCACGCACCTCCAGTCCGGGGGACGGGTGTTAAATATTAGAAGAGAAATTAGGCGGTTGCGTGGCATGCGACACATGTGGCCAAACCAACGGTCGCGGGCTTTTTGAATCAGCTCTGAGATCGTAGGCTGATTATTGCAACAGGCTCTGATGGCAGAGTTTCGCAGACGTTCAAGAAGTGTGACATTCAGGATTGAGCGAAGACAGTTCATTTGGAAGACTTCCAATTTTCTCAGGTTGGCCTCCAAAATGGTCCAAGTTTCCGCTCCATAGAGCAATGTAGGAACCACCACTGCCTTGAACACTCTCATTTTCGTCTTGATGGAGATGAAAATTGGGGGGTAGCGACGATTTTGGTGGCTGGGGTCAGAAACAAAAGTCGGCTTCAGGTGGGGGGGGGTGGGGTCGTTTGGGGGGGGGTCGAGCTCAAGTTGGGGGTGGGCAACCCCCCCGGACCTCCCACGGCCCATGTATGGCGACATGTGCAGAAATGTTTTCTACTCTACTAATGTGTGCTCAGTGAGTTGGAATTTATCCATCCACCCATCCATCTTTAGCCGCAAATTTTTGCACCTTTTTAAAGCGGAAATGAGGACATCGGAAGTGGGGAAGGTCGGAACTGGGGTCACACCGGCTAGGCACCTTTAAACTACTAAATGTGTTAGTTGTGCTGTCAGAATGCCTTTCAAATGCGTTTTTAAGGCTCAATTTTCAAAATTTTCTCCCTCTGTTTGGACAGTGGCCCAACCAGACTTCTTCAAACTACTAAACCTATGTTTTTGAGCGCTAATTTTTCAAAATTTTCTTGCTACGGTTGAGCGGTAAAAAAACAAACAAACGACTCCAGTCTTGCACTTGCTTGGCACCAGCTTGGGTGAGAAATGTCACGTTTAGTGTTAAGAATTTTTCAAAAGGTCAGGGGATTTTTGGTTTTTGTCGGAAAATCAGGGGATTTGGATGGCTAGAGCGGCACGAACCCTGTAAAAATGTCTTAGACCATCAAATCCCTCTCAAACCCACTCCCACCATGAAATTTCCTGATCCTTCGTCGGTCCCATTTTAGGCTCATGTTTGACATAAACTGTTCCATGGGTCGGGTGGGGCTTGGGGAGCTTAGTCCCTCGGTCGGCCATACCCCGTCCCTGAGGGAATTTTTTATTTTTAAGGCAAATTTGCGTTTTTGCCCCCGCCCCGCATGACGCTCCCTATCCGCATTTGTCCGCCCCATGTATGGCACAGAACACAAAACTTAATGTAGAACTACAATAAGTGGGCCTGTAACTGTGCCCATCTACTACCCTTTGTTTCTGTTTTTAGGTGTTGATCAGTCAGCCATGGCTAGTCTATTTCGTCGACGCTGTTTGTTTAACGTTTGCCGTTCATTTTCGCTCACCACTCAACGAGTAAGTACAGTTCAGCAGCCTCTATTTTCCGCAAATACGGCTCCGTTCGTGTGCGCGTTGTGCAATTTTTTAATTTATTTAAAGTATGGAACTTTTTCGTAAAATCGCTGAATTTATTCTCAAATATTTCATTAGCAGTTTCGGCCATTTTATGCTTGTTCTAATTGAATGAAAGGTGAAAAAGTAAGGCATGTGCAATGGCGTAGCTGGGAATCGAACCTAGCACCTTTGGATTGCCGGTCCAGTGCTCTAACCACTAAGCTACACGCCGATGCCAGACCAACTCCTTAAACTCAGTATTTGAGAAAGCTAGCCAGTCATGAGGAAAGCCTCCTCAGCGTCAAACTCAAGCTGAACTAGAATAGCAAATTGAATGAAAGGTGAAAAAGTAAGGCATGTGCAATGCCTGAAAAAATGATTTTGAGGCGCGTAGCCGCTGGTGTGGCTCCTCTTCCCGCGCCCCCTATTTCGCCGCCCCTATTCCCCTTCACAAAATTATTTATGCGGTGCGAAGTTTACCAAATTATTTATGTTTTATCGATAGTTGATTAAGGGTGGTGTTCGGATAATCTTAGTGCATGTGTCTGCTGTTGTCGGATAACTGCTAAAACAGCACACGCCGCTTACATCCGCTTTCGATCGGCCACTGCAAACCAGTGTAATGGCTAAATTGTCTACAATCTGTCTCAGCCGGCAAAGTTATTATCCATTTAAATGTTTGGTATTTCTTTCCTTCCGATGTTTCTTCCGACTCTGAATGAATAAAAAAGAACGGTTTGAACAAGAGAAATATTACTTGCCACTTTCAATAAAGTATATTATTTTATATATTTCGCGCCGCATGTAATTGAGTGGAGGGGGGATAAGGGACGGCGGAATCGTGGTGCAACTTAGCCGCTGTGTGAGCAATGCTGTAGGTAGAATATCAACTCTCTACTTTGAACAAAAGTATCACCTTTTGTATTTAACGTTGTTTGTCATCATGATCCTTGCATCGCCTAGATTCACTGCATTTTTACAAATTGACAAAAAAGTTTCGAAATAAAAATTTAAAATTTTTTTGGCATTCGAAGAATTTTTTAACCGCCGGTTTGAGCTTTTTCTCGATGACCAACTCTTTGCGACAAGAACTTGTCCTTCCGAGCGGATGAAGGCCCAGCAGCGCATGCGCACAGCACAGCGGCTTCCTACCTAAACAACTGCACGAACTGTTATAGGCTTCTAGTTTTATGAAAAATTTTCCTTTTCAGCAGGGTTCGTGCGGGACCTGGAAAGTGAAGGAGTCATGGAAAAGTCACGGAATTTTAAAAAAAATCAGGGAAAAGTCAGGAAATTTGGTGCCTTGTCAGGGAAAATTTTGACTGCAGTAGAAAGATCTCGCCGTCAAATGGTACTGTCAAAGTTTACACACCACCATTTTGAAAATCTGACTTCTGACTTTCTACTACTTAAACGATAATTTATCCTCAGAATACCGTTTAAATGCGTTTTTCAACGCCACCTTTTCAACATTTTCTCATGCTGGTTGCAGTTTCCTCATCCTGGTTGAATACGGAATTTTGACTTTGATCAGGGAGAGATTAGGGAATTTTGCTATGCAAAAGCCCCATAGACCCTGTTTTAAGGTTTAGCCCCTAATTTAAGATATTGCAATTTCAGTCTTTTAAGCTAGAAAGCTGCCGCTTCAGTATGTTATATTCAAACGTTAGCTTAAAATTTACTACGATTTTCAGCTTGATACACTTGCGACATCTCCGTGGTTTTTAACCGTACTGAGCCTTCTCTCTTACGTGTTTGTTGTTATACGGATTATCTGTTTTTTAGTCGGCAGTACAAGGTCTGGGTAAACTGAATCATGTAGCTATTGCGACTCCGGACATTGACAAGGCGTCCGAGTTTTACAAAAATCTCGGTGCTAAAGTGAGCGAGAAAGTGGTCAGTTCTTTGTCTGGTTTTTGTCTAAAGAATATTTGTGAATGCACCTGGATTTAGCCTCAGCCGGACCATGGCGTTTACACTGTGTTCGTAGAGCTGGGAAACACCAAGATCGAAGTACATCAATTAAGAGCAGCGGCCACATTGAATACCTGTCCTTTGCTCTTCTTTTCAGCTACTGTACCCCTTTGGCGAAAAAAGCCCCATTCAAGGCTTTCTTGACAAGAACAAGAACGGTGGAATGCATCATGTCTGCATAGAGGTAAAACTTGGATTATCTAAGAGTCGTGCGTTCATTGTGAACAGTTAGATTTTTCACACCGCTTCTAACATAATCGATACTAAACAACTCGCATACCTAGTTGCACTACGTGAGGTAAGGCAGGCGTTGCGGGTGGCCCTGACCCCACCTGGGCTGTTTTTGCGAGAGGAGTGCCAAAGCATTGTGTGGCCCGGGGACCGACCTTGCTCACAGATTTTCCAACCCATTACAAACCGCTAGGGATGCAGGGATAATGGACCTAATAAAAATACCGAATATGTACGATTTCCGAATAATTTCGAATAGTACGAATCTGAACGTTTCTAAGCTAGTTGAGTCGTTGTTTTCCGTTTCTCATGAAGATTTTATCTGAAAGACTATTTTAAAGAGCTTTCACTGACTTTAAGCTTGACGACAAACGAAAGAAACCAGTTTTAGACACTGAACGTTGTCAGAATTCATAAAATATTTTAACTGACGCAAAGAATGTAATCTCCGAGCAAGGGATGTCCGTCGATTCTTATATACTCCTCCCCATCTCAGGAGACAAATGAATCAAGAAGCCGTTTACTAAACAGACGCAAACATAGTATGACCGAACAGTTAGAACGCCGGATTATATACAAATCTTTCAATACGTACGTAATTTTCCGGTGAGGGGTGTGGAAATCCGAGGGTCTAGTATCGGCCGTAGAACCCTAGCAGTCGGCCGGTGTGTAGTGCGTAGAAAGAAGCAATGTTGTTAGGGCAGGGCGGTGTGTGCAGACGTGTATTTGATTCAGGTGAAAGACATACAGAAAGCAGTGGCAGAGGTGCGCAACCAAGGAATTCGAACACTGGCGAAGGAAACTTCTATTGGTGCTCACAACAAACCGGTGATGTTCTTGCACCCTAAAGACTGTGGCGGCGTCTTGATTGAACTGGAACAGGAATGATACGCGTTGTGGTTGTCCGGCCAATTAGTCTTTTCCGAATTAGCCAACTATTAGATACTGATTAGACACGGGTTTCTATCCTTCGATAAGCAGTGAGTAGCGTCGCGGAGCCAGTTCGCTGCCTTAAAGTGCATTCATACTCGTGTAGATAAAAATTTTCTGCTCAACAGACATTTTTTTGCGTGCTTCCTCCAAATTTTTCGCCGGTTGAGCGATCTCGTGCATTGTTATAGTCGTTTCGCACTAAAACGACTTACTTTCCTGCCATTGAAAATTCGACATAAAAAAGGCCGGCGGCAAAAAATAGTTCAATTTTTAACTACTACATTTTTGTAGATTTCTGTCGTGTCGGAAAGATCTCGCGCGGCGTTTGGACGCCTGCGTTTCATACTTCAAACGAGTTTTTTCTACAGAAAAGTTGGCAGGCGATCTTTTTCTTCAAAAGTATGAATGCACCTTTATTTGCTTCAAGCTCGTATTGTAGTCATCGGTCAGTCATTTCATTGTAATTAGTGGTTGCTGTTTCGTTTTTATCGGTTTTTAACGAATAACAGGTTGAGCAACAAATGACAAGGTTCTAAGTAGCACTGCGTGGTATCGGTTACGGTTACAAGTACAGATGAAGTAGATAAATTAAGACGCTGCAATGGCAATACTTTGAAAAATGAGCTGTGGATAAATTTTGCACATTTTAGTGCATGACTGCAAGCTTAGTGCTACTAACCCTTCTGCTCACTTTTTGTCAGTATTGCCAATAGAGTGGCGTCATACCCAGTACTGATTATCCTTTAATTTGGTAGCCATTCGAGTGGAGCTTGTGGGCGGCGGATGGGGGTTCCTGGCCTTTTTGCTCCTTTGTCCAGTGGCTCTGTCTAGAGACAGACGCTCACATTTCAGTTCAGTGTCCGAGGCACTCGAGCTGTACTGATAGGCGTATCGGAATTCGTCAGCCGAACTGTTGGCAGAGGAGCTCATGGCAGAGGTGGCCAACGGTCCTCTGGGAGTAAGGGGCGTCACCTTACACATGGGCACGCCCGAGATCACTTCTGTCCGTCCCGGGTCGAACGTAATCAGCCGGTTGGTGCTGCCCTCGGCGCTGCTTGGACGCACTGTCATTGCGTGCGATGTGGGAGGGCTGATCTGCGTGCCTTTGGATGGCTTTTCGCCGGGCTCTCGAGTCAGAGATCGCGTCATTCGACTGTGACCGTTGGCCGTGCGAGCACCAACCGAGGCATAAACGGTGGTGCCGAGCAGATCCGGCTGCGCCGAGCCAAGTGACGGCGGCGGCGCCGTTCTTAGCAACGACTCGTGTTTCTGCTTAAGGTAGATGCGCTCGCGTTTTCGTCTAATGCGCACCTTACGCAGCACAATCAGAATGACAGCCAGCAGCACCACAGCCCCCAGAACGTAAATCACCAGCATGTAGCTGTCGGTCATCTTGGCCGGCCAGTAGGAGCGGGTTTCGGGGTAGGGTGGAGCCGTAATCGGTGCGCCGGTGTTGTTCTCTTCGAAGCTGACGCCTTGCGACGGACGGATCTGAATGCGGAAAATAGAACGCGCTGGCTGCATGCCTGTCGCCTGCACTTCATAGGTGAACGAGTCCTCCGAATCCTGATCTATGCTGTCCAACAAATTCACGTAGTGTATAAACTTGTGCTCGATGTCTGCATAGGTGAAGAAGGACACGTTTTCTTCAGTTTCGTTCAGATCTAGAGAGCGCTTCTGCAGACTTCTTTTTCTGACTAGTTTACCAAAAACCGGAGGCTCGATGACGAGAAAGCGCGGTTGTTTGTCGGCGATCTCGCTAGCGTCCAAATAGTCTGTGCTCAGCACCAAACTCTCTCCTGGTGTCACGCGCAACGGTCGTTGTTTGACGGCCGGCTGCACTTCTATTCTCAGTTGTTTGTCGCCGATTCTGTTCTGCGAGTTGGAGACGTCGAAGGTGAAAGAGTCTTGCCAGGCTTCGAGGTTTGCCTGTGCGTAGAGTACGCGCTGACCGTCTATGTCGGCTTGCGTGAAGGCCACCGCTTTTGTTTCGCCGGCCACCCACAACAAGGTGCCATTCTGTGGAGCCTTTGTGACGTTGTAGACGATCGCCAATCGCGCGCCGTTCGAGTCGGCGCCCAAATTGTGTTTGGTCAGCACTGCGTAGTTGGTGCCTTGACGATAGGTGAGCGCGCTGGTATTGACCAGCGTCAAGGTCAGACCACTGACACGGACGGAAACGAACCGGCTGATCGGGTGCAGATTGGGCGCTGAGACTCGCACAGAGAAGCTGTCGCTGGTTTCTTTGCCTTCCTGCACCAGTCGCACCTTGGCTTTGTTGACGTCGGCCTGAGTAAACTGGTTGCTTCTGTGACCGTTCACAGTGAAGTAGCTGGCAGTCGGTCCTTGGAAGACCTGGTACTCGATCTGAGACGGAGAGGTGCCGGCATTCTCGACCAGAAAACTCTCCGATGTGATGGCCAGGGATGTAGCTCGCACCAGACGCAGTTTTCTGGCCAAGTGACGGATCTGCAATATGGATTTTTGGCGATTGAATTTCCGTCTGTGTCAACCGCCCTCACCTCATTACTACAACACTCACCGTGAATTGTTTGTTGTTGATTGGAATGATCTGAACGAACAGCTGAAACTTGAGCCGCTGATGTTTGCGCTTGCCGTAGTTGTCGCTACTAGGGAACACTTCCAGTCCGACGGTGTCCTCGTGGCTCTGAGAACTGTCTCCTACCGACTTGTGGTGGTAAGTAAGCAGACGATTGGACACGTCTTCCATTGTGAAGCGGAACAGTCTGACTTGAGTGACGTTCTTGTCTGCAAACTTCAGCCAACCGAGCTTCGGCTTACGCAGCACTCGCATGACCAGCGCTTCATGGCAGGCTGTTTGTAGTTTGGTCACATTGAGATGGGTTTGGTTGATGGCCAAACTGCCGCCATCCGGCACCAGCACAGTGTTCAGGTGAATGTACTGATCCATGTCCTCGGGCTGCAGTGCTCCATACGAAATAACAATGCGGAAGCGCTCTTCCTGCTCTAGTTGCGGCAGAAATCCACCGGAGGCGTTCAGAGAAACTGTAAAATGGAATGAATCTTTGATGAGCCAAGCCTTCGGTCGGCCGGTGTCTTGGCGAAAAGTGACCAGTCGTTGGTTGATATCGAGCTGAGTGAAGGAGCTGGTGCGCTGTCCTCGCACTAGTAGTTGTCCGTGCCGCGGCTGCCGGTTGATGGTGTAGAGAACCTGTCAGAGTGCCACTGTGCCACTGCCCCATTGAAAACTGTCACTTTTCTTACCTGCCACGTCTGCGTGCCTGCGATGTTGGCCCGCAGCAAGTCCATACCGATCACAGCTTCGTTGGCAGGCGCCACTACTAGTCTGGCGTTAGCTTCCAATGCAACCGACACCTCCGCCGCCTCAACCGAGAACCAGACCGGTCCCAATTGGTGAACTCCGTCCGTGACCACGAACGAAAAACCGCCCGATGTTCCATCTGCAACAGTGGGAGGGGCAAATTTTTGAACTGGCCTGGTCTGAGCCCAACAGGACGAGAGAATCTTAAAAATTTGGCATTATAAACGCATCACCTTTCTATACCTCTGCTGGAAACGAGTAAAATGCAGATGTATGTACGTACTTGGAAACCGGACGAAGGCCACTTGTTTGGCGTCGATATGGGCTTGCGAAAAGTTGAATATGCGATGCGACGGAGAGGCCATGAATGCCAGATAACCGTTGCTCGGTGACGTCACCAAGTATCTGATTCGTTGCGGAGGTGTATCTTCATCTTCGAATGTTAGCAGTTCTGGTGTTATCGGTGCCACCCGATTACTCCACATTTGTAATGCTGAGTTTTTCCGCATTACCGGCGCTACAAAGTCACTGGGTTAGCTGACGTTCGAACCATGCACAATGCGTACCTTTAACGTTTCTGTGAATTACTGTGACATGCATAGTTTTGGGGTCACTTTCGATTTTGCCGTTGCCTTGCAGCATCGCCTTCAAGCTGAACTGGTCGCCCCAGGAGGCGCCAGCGTTATGCGCGTAGGAGATCAGGCCTCTGACCAGTTCTTCACTGGCGAAACTGCTCACCACAGTGCCGTTGGCGTTTTGCAGAAAACCGTGCGACGGCGAAGTTGTGAGTTGAAAGATGAATTTAGCTGAATCGTGGTAGGCACTCGACGCTCGCACACTCAGTCGACTCAAACGAACCTTTCCGCCGGCTGGAACGCTCAGATTCGATACTTGCAGGCTGACCTAAAACCGAAGGATTTTATTGATACTGCAGACTTTGCTGTATACTTCTTACCTGACTTTCCACTACTCGAATCGGCAGTTTGTTAGGACCGACCGGACTCTCAGAGCCGGCAGTCACATTGAACACGATGGCGTCGCGTTTGCTGTCGTCTCCGTTGTGCATGTACTGTACGTGGCCGTTGTTCACGTCGAACTGACTGAACTGGTGCACGTAGAAGTTGCTCTGCGTTATCAGTCTGCTGTCTTGATTGGCTGACGAGGCAGTGGTAGTTGCTTCCAGTATCAGCGTGCCGTGTCTGGGCGGCTCCACAATAACGTACTTAATGCTGCCGATCATGTAGTTGGGGTGCGTTGCTCGCAGTTTCGGCGCGTCGATCTGCGCCACGCCGCCGGCACTGACCACCAGCTCGCTGGCAATTTCCAGTTCGAGCAACTGTCTCGGTTTATCGGAACGCACCGCGATTCTCAGCTTTATCCACAGTTCCAGACTGGCGGCTTGCACGCGAACGTTCATGTGTCGGTCGGTGCCGTCGTCTCCCTGTTTGTCGCTGTACAGTACGCGATCGTTGTCAACGTCATTTTGAGTGAAGAATCGTCGCGGCTTCCCTTCTTCAGAGCCGGGCTGCAGAACCATAATCTCTCCTTGATCCATTGAACCGGTCACCTCGAAAATAATGCTTGACGGCCCTGTGTTTAGATTAGTGTCGACTGTCAAGTTTCTGGCCGATATGACCACCATGCCGTGCGGTTCTACCACGACGCCGGTGTTGATTTTGTCGCGCAGAAACGGTCCAGATGCGTTCACCACAAAATGACTCTCTACTTGGTGAGTGCCGTCGGTGACAGAGAAAGCCAAGTTGAACAGCCGCTTCTTGCCCAAATGTCTGAACAGTAACCGTCTCTGATTGATGTCGTCCTGAGAAAAGTTGTACACCGGCACGTCAGGCAGTCGCATCATATAAAATCCACCGCTTGCGTACTCGTCTGTGAACACGTAGCGCAAGTGTTTCGAGTCAAAGTCGGTGTCTTCGTCCATGTATTGCAGATCGCGATTGGTCAGCGTTCGTTCTCCACGAATCACAACGTGGAACGGCTCGTTGGTGACGCGCTCCGGTCGGTGGTCGTTCTCCAGAATAACGCGAATGTGCATCCAGAAAGGAATGCGCGCGTCGTCAGTGACGCGGTGCTGCGGTCGCGCCACCAAATAAGTCTTGTCTTCGCTCGTCTCTGAGTCGTCGTGGCGAAACAGCAGCCGACCGGTCAGTACGTCTTGCGACGTGAAATTGTCACCGGCACTCAGCTGACGTGTACCGATGCCTCCTGGCACCAGCAAGTGAAACTCGCCGTGTACTGGAGCTATGGCTATGGTGAACAGGAAATCCTTATCATCCGGAGTTTCCAAGTAGAGTGATGTATTAAGAATCTACAATATCATATGCATTTGGCATACTCTCAGTGCGCTGATCTACAAGCTGTACCTTCTGTAATCGACCCTCGCCAACAATTATTGTCCGATTAATGAGATGTATTCCTTGCTGGCCAGGTAGAAAGGTGATATCGAACTGTAATTGTTCACTAGACACTGACGGCGCAACTACTTTGAAGCGGAACTGGTCGTTGAGAATGGAGTAGTGCACGAAATGCAGTCTGTAGAAGATTTTGCCGTTGTCGATGTCGGCTTGGGAAAAATTCGAATACAGACCGAGTCTGCGGTTCTTTCCACTGTCCACATCAACCACGCGGTAGAGAAAACCGTATTTGGGAGGGCCGGTCACGTGATATATTAGCAGTTCCGGTGGAGAGCTTCTGGGAAAAGTCCAGGCGAACAGATTTTTGCGCGACAGGAACGCCTGTTGCGTGGTGTTGAGTATGAAGGCAGAAGGATTAAATACTTTTATATTGACTGGAACGAAGGTTATCTTGAAGTCGTAGACGATACGCGATGTTGTGTTGAGAGCAGAGACCTGAAACCACCAGCGTACAGTACGTACAACAAAGCATGTGCGGCTTAACCTGAAATCTGAATATGTCACTGGTGGGCCGTTGCTGTTTGGCGTGGCGATAGCGCACTCTGCCTTGGTCGACGTCTGACTGGTTGAACTCGGACGTTATCCACCACCGACCACTGTCGTCTTCTTTCTCGACAAATCCATATTGCGGAATTTTTACGATCTTGAAGCGCACGTCGAGCTTTTTGCCTTCGGCTTCGATGTTTGTGGTGAAAGAAAGATTGGCATTGGTGATGAATTCAGAGGAGCGTTGCAACACACTGACGCCGGTGTTTTTGAATAGATGAATCTGCACCGGAATGGCCACCACCTTAATTACTTTGGCTTCGCTCTGGCCTCCGTCGGTGTCAACCGCCACAACCGTCAACTCGCTGGTGGTCGGTCCGATGTGCATCAGCCGGACGTCTCCGGCCACGAACTCCTGCTGACTAAACCGACTCAGCGGAACTCCCGGTCGTTGTTTGTGTTCGAACATAGCTCCGCCCGGCGTAGAACTGACCACTCGCACTGTTACGTTGGACGGTGGGTTATCGGGGTCGGCTATGAGCAGATGTTGCTGACTGAGCTGCAGACGCGAATTCTCGGCCAGCCGAATGACAGAGCCGTGCGGCAGCTGAATGGTCGGTGCGTCGTTGACCGAGGCAATTCTAACCGGTAGTGAATAGGTGTAGCTGCGTCTGAGAGCGTCCGGTGCGTTTGAGGACAGGTTACGGAACTCAACTTCGATCTCGAGCGAGTCATCCCTCGTCTCGCTGCCGTCGTGAGTGTAGACAACCACTCCGTTGAGAAGGTGTTCGTACGTAAATCGGTGAGCGATTGTTTCTCCTTCCAGTGTCAGTCTGCCGTGCCTTGGTTTTCCAAGCAATCGGAAAATTATGTTCCGATTATGCAAGCCGTAACGTTGGTGCTGTGGAAAGATGTACAGATGTCTCCACTCCAATGCTGTACTGTTGCCTTCGCGTACCACGATGGCATCGTTCACATAGACCGGCTGAATAACGTGATCTGTTCCGGCGTAGTCATGGAACACTCGGCCGGCCCGCAGTGACTGAAACTTCGGACCGGCAACGTCCATCAACGGCTGCAGTGACTCAAGTCCGCAGTTGTGCGCGTCCGGCACCACTGACTCGTCCGATAAAACAGTTCCCTGCACCGTAACGTTGCTGATACAGCCTTGGAAACACTCGATTCCTCCATTCAGCCCGCTTCCGCAACCACCGAGAAAGAGACCTGAAGCTGGCAAATACTGTATGACAATGAATCTACTGCAAAGACTGCAGTCGACTGAACCTTTAACAGCCACTTAGGCCCGGTTCACACCTGCCTGGACTAAGCGCTAAGTTGAACAGAATTTAATTCTTAGCGCATAGTACGTAGTCCATAGATCTTAGCACATAGCGCACAAGCGTGAACGCGTCTGCGCTATGGACTATAACTCCTGGCGCTTATTCCAAGCAGGTGTGAACAGGGCCTTATCAGTCAGATCAGCACTGTTTGCTTATACTATACACCGATACGGTACTATAAAAAATTGATCAGACCCGAAAAAGTGTTGCTGTTCTTCAACTGATTGTGAGTAAACTGTTTAGAAACTTTTAATTTATAAACTTGATCTGTTGCGAATGCAATTCCGAGTTCAACTGAAGAAAATCATGGTTTGGTTGATCGTATTAAATCGAATTGATTGAGCTAAATGCCAGAACTTTAAAAAATGTGATCTTAGAAACAACATTACTACAAGTTTCAGCCAAATCGGACAATGCATTCAAGAGCAGAAACAATTCTGTAGTTAAGGTACTCGTTTTTAGGTCATCCAGTATGTATGTATGTCACCCTAATATGGACCGATTCATACTATAAAAATGCGCCATGTTCAGGTAACCTTGAATGCGTCCTAGTTGAGGACTGGGGTCCAATTGGTCCGAGTGAGCGAAGGCAAATGTCTGTTGATTGACGGTGAGCCAGAAAGTGTCGGCACGTCTGTACAGACGTACGTGGTGCCAGCTGTCGTCGTTGAGTGCGAGATGGGTGTCGTGAGGGGTCCAAAAGTTGACCGCTTCGGAGTTCTCAGCTTTGAATCCAACCTGAAACTGCCAGAGAGCCAGTGTCCGAGACGGTGGTGAGGCAATCATATCAGTACGTGCAAAGAGCCGTGGTCGAGTCTGATCGTGCAGTGGCTGTCTGCGGCGGCCAAGTGCACTAACATTCCGACGTGTTGTTTGGTTCGGAAGCGCAGACCCAGCTCGGCGGGGCCTTCTGGCGCTGATTGTGGTACACGGCCGGCGTACGCCTGCACTCTGTCATCGTCGATTGAGTCTGAAGCAAAAACTCTCGTTCGGCCCGTCGCTCACATTACGCGCATTCCGTGCTTTGCTCGGCCAACATATCACAACTCCAGGTGCGCCCCGATCCACGTTCACAATTGGTCGGCCACTCAAAAACCAGCTTCACTCAGTCTTAGATTCAATGGAGCTGCAGACTGAAAAACTGCTCAGCAGCTGTGTTTTGGACATAGATTATCGTACAGCTTAAAACGTAGTATGACTGTCAACTGTAACCTAGCTTTACCGCACACCAAAACACCGTCGAACGTTTGATACCGCACTACAGCTAACCACTGGTAAACAGTGGAATCGAAGCGATAAACTACAGTTGAACAATCAGAAATAGCTTCCGCCTGAGTATTGACACGCAGGGTTGCAGCGAGAAAGAGAAATAGGCGGAGACGGAGTTAAAGATGAGCCATAAACTAACCTTCAGCCTCCAACTGTTTGCCATGGTTAGCGACAACGGAAATGGCAACAAGAGTCAAGATCAACATGTCGAAGGGCAGAGGCAATGAGCCATTAGAGTTGAGGAGCGCCGAGCAGCGAGAACTGGAGAGCAACAGAAGGCAGTAGAATCGCAAGAACGGCACGTGTTGTCAGTTTCTCAACATTTGGCGGCGGCACGATTTATAGCTGACTAATCGGATGATTGACCGGTCGCTGTGGGCAGGTCGAACCCGGCTGAGGTACCTGGCAGCCAGATGACACGACCCTCTCAGTCAGTAACGGTTGGCTCGGTCTAGCACATCTGTCGATAGTAGTAGCGGCTCGGCTAAGTTTTACACGCCCTGCCTAATCACAACAGAAGCCGGCTAACTGCCACAGCCAAATTCAGGGGTCATTTATTTCGGTCAGAGTATACTTGGCGCCAACAGAGATGTGTCGGTGCCCGGCCATTAGCAATCAAGCAGCCCTGTCTCAAGTGAGGCGCACGCAAACACAGTACGTATCAATTGGCGGCAGCCTCCAATCGAACCGCAGATACGTAAAGTGTCGTGTGTAAACATTTTTTTTCTCGTAACTCCAAACAAACAAACGCCCTAAGTTGACAAAAAATCAGAGACGTATAGTCATCTGAGCTGGCGCCGCCTTGATTTCCTGCAGATTAGTTATGACCACCTCCTATAACGCATTCTTTTTAACGCTTACAAACAACCGCACTAACTAAGCAATTGACAATGTGATGTACTATGACTGAAGGGTGCTAGGCAGTCAGTGCAAAAACTCTCAGTCAGTCTCTTAAACGCACTCTACATATTTTTCATTCTCTGACACTTTTTAACCGCCACGTTTACATAAGACCGGTTCGGGTCGGAACTGAAACTTGTAAGGAGCACGCTGAACCCCCTTAGACGATTTAAAAGAATTTAAAAAAGCAAAAAATTTTGGCATTCAAAAAAACTTTTAACAACTGTGCTCGCGGCCCATGTATGCTTGAGGTGCCGATTCCGGGTGCTGAGAGATGCCTGAACTGGAATTTTGTTGTTATTTGTCTTTAGAAAGAAATTCTGTTAACTCTCGAACTATTCCAAGCATATTTGGGTCGGGGGTGTAGAGTATACCCCTTCCCATCGCCGGCCACATCACCCCTCGAACAGCCATACCCCCTCCCCGGAGGAAGAAAATTTCGCTTATTTAAGGCAAAAACAGGCGTTTTTCACCTTTTTTTTCTAACTCTGAAATTCACAATTCCCCCGGATTTCTCGGCCCATGCTATTCCCATGAGCAGACATGGGCTACCATTTTGGCCGAGGGGGGGGGGGTAGAATTTTCAAATCCTGAGGGGGCGCTGAGGGGGGTAGAGCAGCCTTGAGTGGGGTTTGAGGGGTGGTAAGCAAAAAGTCCTGATTTTTTGGCTAAATCAAGGTTTTGGCTGATTTTTCATTAAAATATGCTAAAATAAACTATTCTGAGTTCATTTGCTAACTTAATCCAGGTATATTTGGTCCATAATTTTACAAAACTCTTCCAAAAAATTCCTGAGGGGGGAAGCGGTCATTGAGGGGGGGCGCCGCCCGAGGAGGGCTTACCCCCTCAGCCTCCTCTCTGCTCATAGTTCGCCTCATGAGGACAATTTACTCATTACCGCTGTACGAAAACTTTTCGGCAATAATTGTCCTTAAAAGGATTAGTTTAATTTCAGAAGTGTTGTTTGTTGCTCATTTGCTGTAGCGCAAAGAGTACTCAGTATGTTTACAGTAGTTCTGATGGGATTTTTGAAATTTTTGCAAATGAAATTTCCAACTGTAGATGCTTTTTTGAAAAGCTGGTATTTGAGCTTTTAAAGAGAGTATAGATTTCGTTACTTAACAATCAGTATTTTTGTGCATAAATGGCACACATAGAAACTCCTGATAATTGCATAGGCAAAGTAGTACGTTCTATTTTATAACACTTCTATGCCCAGCTCCATACGTACATGTCCGCCGATAGGGGGAGGGGTTGGGGTCTGGCGCTGTCAGGGGATCTGAACCCAAATTCAAGGAGGGGGTTGGATACTAAAAACACTCCAAAGAGCGCGTAATTTTTAGGCTAAAATCGTCAAAAATCGTAAATTTGGGCTGGAAATACAGCTAAAAAGTATACAGGCTAAAAAGTAAAAAATCGCAAAATTTACTCAAAACATTGCCAGAAAAATCGGAGGGCGGGGTCGGAAAAATCGTTTTGGCGATGGGGGTGCGGGGACCCCACCTGGGGTCTGGCCTAAGTCGGGAAGGGCAGACTCGGACCCCCTGTTACAGGTGTGATAATAATCGCAGCCAAAATCTTTTTCATTTGTGCTTGATAGGGTGTACCGTTCTTGTGTGCTGCCTCAATTGTTGTACGGAATAGAGGCCTGGTATCCTAGAAATAGGCCATTCAAATGAAAGTAGAGAGTGCACTGCTTTTCTGTCAGTCGTACTGCAACAACTACCAACCCTCGTACTCTGATCTGCTGGACCAAGTCCGAACCAAACTGCCATGATTGGCTACCAGCTCCGAAGTACGCGGTAATCCGCGTTTGGAATTGTACTACCAAATGCGATTCTTGCCTGTTGGCTGGTTGTCTCCACCTGTAGGTCGGGTTTCTGCTAGACTAGACATCCTGCCAGTGTCGTTGACAGCACGTACTGTCACCACAGGCTCCACTTTTTTGTATGAGACTCACTGTTCTAT
>JASANB010004965.1:0-64545 GCA_030248155.1 Sabatieria punctata | reverse complement strand
GGGTCTGGCGCCGACTGGGGGCGGTTACGTTACGTGCATGGTTCTGGTGATATACAGAAAATAGTACCTCTGAACTCCAAGCAGTCAGGGATCGGAATTCCTTCTTTGTCGCAAACCACGTACTCTGGCCCAATCTGGTCTTGAATTTTGGCATTGATGGCTGCCACGTTGGCCTCTAGTCTCGACACCTGGATAGAGTAGCGCTGAGTGGCCGGCTGCTTCGGTTTTCCTCGGTGGTCACGACAGATCTTTTTGATGGTGAGGAAGCGGGTACTTTGAAGCTCCGAGCCGTCGTTGTCACGCACTTGAGTGAGCGGCAATCCCATACTAACCCGGTTACTGCGCCGACGTTGCAGACGAGAGAAGGGTGGTGGACGAATTGGCTGCAGCGGACCTCCTACTACCTCGGGCATCAAGGCCGGTTGAGGAGGGCTAAAATTGTTATTGAAGCACTTCAACATTACGTAGAAACGGTAATAAACCCTAAGCTAGATAATCTAAATATTAGCCTACGTATGTAAGTATAACCTCTTTCAACCTGGAAACACTAAAACCTACGTACATACACTTAAGCGAAAAAATGTGTCGAACTGCAGTTAGGTAAATGGGCTACTGTTAGACCTACTCAGCACAGAATGCAGATCAGTGAACGTTTTGTTTATACTGTTTGTTAGTAACACAAATAAAAAAGTTCAAAAACTGTTTGTTTCTGGAAAATAATTCCAAGTGCACATAACATACCCATTGTTTCGAGCGCCGGTCTGCTCTTGGGCTTGTGGAGCGACGATGATTGTGAAGTAGGACTCATCTGTTTGAATCAATGATGGAAACCGACCGTCGACTTGAAAATGCATGCGCATCCGACCATACTGCTCTCTCAAGTATATGCGAGACTCATCAAGCGGACTGAGCCCGAGCATCAATGCCAAGTTGGTGGCAATCACTGACTCAACGGGCACCGGATACTCTTCATTGTTGTACGTCAAGCTGAGCAACCGATCAACTGAGTTCTCAGTCATTGTTAAATTTAGAAGCCTAAATTATAACCAAATATTTTTAAACCAATTAGGGTAAACCTTGGCTACTTTGAACGCTATGCTACTGTATGTGTTCGTTTCGATCGCCATGTTTTGAGCAAGGAGCTACTTTGAATCGGAGATGCAACCGCAAAGAAAAATACCACATGCCGGATAGCATACATGTAACAGGGGGTCTGCTCTACCCTATACCCGACTCAGGCCAGACCTCCCGGATGGGGACCCTCCCCCGAGACGATTTTTCCGCCCCCCCCTCCAATTTTTCTGCCAAAGTAATTTTTTGAGCAAATTTTTGGGATTTTTACAATTTCAGACACAAAAAGTGCCAAAATCTCCTGCAAAACTGCACTTTTTAGCTGTATTTCAGCCCAAATTAGCGATTTTCTCGATTTTTGAGCGCTTTTTAGTGCCCAACCCCCTCCCAAAATTTGGGCTCAGACCCCTCTGCCGGCGCCAGACCCCACCAGCACCCCTCCCCCTTGGACGGATGACCTGTTGCATATGCCGGATATTGCTTCGAATATGAAAAATACCGGATTATGGTTGCATCGCTACTTTGAACTAGAGATATAACCGTAAAGAAAAATACCGGATACCGGATAGTGCTTCGGATCTGAAAAATACCGGATTATCCGGTAATATCCGGTATTTTAACCGGATAATGCGTAGAAAATACCGGATAGCGGATACCGGATAGTGTTTGTGAGCTAAAAAAATACCGGATTATCCGGTATATACCGGATAATCCGGTATTTTTAGCTCAAAAACGCTATCCGGTATTTTTTACGAATTATCGGTATATACTGGATAACACCGGATTTAGGTTGCATCTCTACTTTGATTTGAACATCATCAGAGCTTTTATAAAAATGTGGCTAAACTACTGCAACGCAACAGCAAGAAAAAGCAAATAAGGTAGATGGTGCAGAAGTACAGAAACAGTAAAATGGATGGAAACTCAGACAGACTACAAACTTGAACCGCAAGGGGCGATGAGCTAAAAAACATGCGCAACACTAACTTGTCCAAAGTAACTTCTGTTGTGTTACTCTACCTATCATTCCGAAAATGATATGAACCAACGGCCAACGGCTACAGATAATTGAAAAAATACTTACCAGAGTTCAGCTGAAAAGAACGATCGTATCAGTCGGAGGATTGTGAAGGGCAAAAAACCGCAGATAATTAAGGAGAGGAACCATGCACGAGACTTAAGTTAAAGTAAAGAACGTTCGAATCGGTTGGAATCTCTGAAGCGCCAAAAAACAGAGCACAAAAGTTCGGGCGGGACTGGCGGGACAGAGGGAGCCGAAGAAAGCACAGCGCCATATTTCAACATATTGCGCGGCACCTACCATAAGCCACAAACTCCAAGGAGGAAGAGGCAAACCTGATTTTCGCTACCCAGCTTTAAGCTTAAAGCTCAGGTTTAGACTTTGGCTTAGACTTAAGTTCAAGCTTAGGCTTAGGCTTAGGTTCAGGCTTCGGCTGAGGTTTAATAAGCTCAGGAAAGCAAGATTAAAACCAGCAGTTTTCCGGCTGGGGGTAACGGGTGGTGTATGAAAAATCAGCTACGCCACTCCAGATACCGTAACCTGCATTGATGAGCAGTTTGAGCTCGGTAAGCTGATTGTTTTCGGCGTTTGTGCGCGTTGCGGCTGTGAGCGCCGAAAACAAACTGTTTATCGTTGTTTCAGCCAAGCTGCGCATCACAGGGCTCGCACGTCTTAAAACAAACAGTCTAATTTTGTTTTCTAGGTGTACTGCATGGTTAAATCGCAAAATCAACCAAACTAATGCCTTGTTTTCGGTCATTTTTCCATTTTGTGCATCAATTTTGTTTTTGGCGGAAAGATCCACTGACACTTCAACATACTGCATGTATAGA
Source organism: Sabatieria punctata (assembly GCA_030248155.1). Classification (NCBI taxonomy): domain Eukaryota; kingdom Metazoa; phylum Nematoda; class Chromadorea; order Araeolaimida; family Comesomatidae; genus Sabatieria; species Sabatieria punctata. The sequence goes on along the minus strand of JASANB010004965.1, from coordinate 61,620 downwards.
ATATGAAGGCCGTCAAAATCTCACAGTTGTCATATGTGCTGCAGGTGTTTTGCTTTACTTGCTTTGTTTATGGTCTCTTCTCTTCCTCAACCAGTTAACAAACACACCAACAAACTGCAATGACCAAGTTGTCAAACATTTAGTAGGCATAGTTTTGAAACTCTATTTTGGATCAGAAAAATCCCCTCAGCCAAAAACAAGCAACATTCAGTATTTTTGAAAGAAAAGTGCCTGCTACCTTTTACTTGGAGGGAAAGGCTGCCATGTCAGAAGACTACAGAGTGCCGGTGCAGTTTATGGCCAAGCAACCACTGTTAATGCTTGCTTCTCATTCTTACACTCATGCCGATCTGTACACTGTCACGCGAGCAGGCAGAAGAAGAGATCAAACTCGGTTTTCAGGCTTCGTACAACATTACTGGGAACCGGTAGGACTTTATTCTTTGCTTAAAGTATAAACGACTGAGCTTTAGGTACAGACACTTCCGTGCACCGTATGGGTCGGCAGCGAACGCCAACTGATCTCTGTCGGTGGATCTGCAGACAATCAGTGTCTCTGACTGGCAAATTGTGTTCGAAACTAACCAGCTGCTCAACCTATCTCTCCAACAAAAAGTGGACCGTGTCCATTCAGTTACTGGAGGGACTGGACAAAGCACTGGCGAATCTGGATGAACGCGGTGGCCCAGAGAGTAGCATCATTTACCTTGAGCATTACAGGCTTTTGAGTATTAAAGGATTGAATCGATTGATCAACTATTTCGAAAGCAAGAACTACTCTTTCATTTGAATGGATCAATGTCCTGGTGTGCCTGAATTTTTTGTTTAAGTGCTTTCTTCCTTGTTTGATACTTTGCTGTTACAGTTTTTCGTGTCTGGCACTGCCACTGCCTGTCTGCAACGAATACACAAGAAAAACAGCAATATTTAAAAATCACAAAATCAACGCAATGAATTTATCATTGATAGTAAGCACGTGCGTACATACTGTATGTACATACAGCATCCCAGAATAGAGATTGAGTCCCCTATAGTAGAATATAACTGAAAAGTCCCCTATTCTGAAATAGCTTGAGTCACCTATTATAGTAGAATAGAACTGAAAAGTCCCCTATTCTGAAATAGCTTGAGTCCCCTATAGTAGAATAGAACTGAAAAGTCCCCTATTCTAGAATAGCTTGAGTCCCCTATAGTAGAATAGAACTGAAAAGTCCCCTATTCTGAAATAGCTTGAGTCCCCTATAGTAGAATAGAACTGAAAAGTCCCCTATTCTGAAATAGCTTGAGTCCCCTATAGTAGAATAGAACTGAAAAGTCCCCTATTCTAGAATAGCTTGAGTCCCCTATAGTAGAATAGAACTGAAAAGTCCCCTATTCTGAAATAGCTTGAGTCCGCTATAGTAGAATAGAACTGAAAAGTCCCCTATTCTGAAATAGCTTGAGTCCCCTATAGTAGAAAAGCGCTAATTAATGTTTTATACGATGCGGGCGCCGATTTAAAACAGGTACGAAACGGAATGTGGCGGTGGGCGCCGAATCTGTTCGGATGCGTTGAGTCCCCTAAAGTAGAATAGGTCTTGAGTCCCCTATACTCTAATAGTTGCTTGAGTCCCCTAAACCATGAAAATCACCGTGAAATGGGATAGTGCCAACTTCTTACTATCATAATATCATAGAAACCCCTTTCCGAAAAGAAGTAAAAACTTGTTAAAAACTGAAAACATGGACGTCGGTCATACTCGCTTTCTTACCTACATATAAAGGGCCTAAACACTAAGAACCTGGCAAAACACTTAGGAACTAAATTTGGCGACGAATTTTGGCAGCACCGTCGGCCTAATGTCATCACGATCGATCACACCTTTTTCGGGTAAAAGGCCGTCTGTTTCCGTCGATGTGTTTAAAAACGGCCGTGAAGAAAAACACCAGAAAGCGGTCTGATGAGGCCGACGGCGCTAGTTGCTACTTACTAACTAACTACGGTGCTTTTTTACTTTTTTCCCTTTTGCCTTTGGTATGGTCGACGAGGGAATTATCAGGGAAGGTCAGAAATCGACTTAGATATTTATATTAACTAATTAATTAACGGGATCAAGTGTAGCTGGGGAAAATCAGGAACCGATCCCAAACAGAAATTAATGTATTAAATGATCATAAATAATTAGAAATTAAGAAGTTTTATCGATAAATATCGATTTATCGATTATTTTTTGTCGAAATTCCAAAATTCAGAATCGTCCAAAATGGTCATGGCATATATAATTTAAAAGCCCTTTCTTCGCCTGACGAGTCTAATTTATAATAATCTGATGAGTCTAATACTGTTTATTCAAATTCAGAAAAAATAGCCGAAAACGCCTGTAGTAAAACAACACTTTTTAGCTGTTTTTCAGCCCAAAATAGCGATTTTTGAGCGCTTTTTAGTGCCCAATGCCCTCCTAAAATTTGGGCTCAGACCCCCGTCCGGGAATAGGGATGGGACCGGTATACGGTATTATACGGTATTTCCGATTCCGATCCGATTTGCGGGGGGGCCTTACGGCCTGCGATCAGACTCGCGGTCCATTCCGCTACCCCCGTGGTTTCGTCATCTCGGACGTTTCCCTTCTATCACTGCCAGCCACTCTAGCCATGCTGTTGGGCGCCAGCTTAAGAAAGTCCCTGGCGCGTTGGCGTCATGGTGATGTCGGCTCCCAACGTCCGCTAGGTCCGCCCCTGGTGTGAGAGAGGCCCCCCGGCCTAGTCGGTTTCCGTGGACAACTCCTGACGTCATTGCTCTTTCTCCAAGTTGGCATGCTGTAGGAGCGGCTTCGGTGCTATGGCAGATCCAGTTGGTTCCCATTTTATCTACTCGCTGTAACCAGCTTTCGGTGGCCTGGGTGGAGCTTTATGCCGACGACCAACTCTTTGCAGCAAGAAATTTGCCGCGCCGAGAGGATGAGCGCACGACGCCGCGCACAGTGGCTTTGCGGCCTAAACCACAACCAAAACAACTGTGCCGGCACCCCCGGGTCGGCGAAATCGTCTCGGGGGAGGGGGGTCCCCATCCGAGGGTCTGACCTAGCCGGGTGGGGGCAGACCCCCCCAGACCCCCCTGTTACATGTATGATCTTTATGGTCTAATGTCCCAAGAAGCCAGCTTTCTATCCAGCAGGGCAGGTTAAAATCTGGCGGATTTTTACTTTGGTGAACGTGAAAATGCGTTGTCAAAAATGAGGGTGGTGCAACTGAACATAAAGCAGGGCTGTATAGCCTAACTTAGGTGTTTAGAAAGCTGGCCTTCTCATAAATTTAAAAAAAAACGTAAAACTTTGGGCTAAAAATTAGTGATTTCTGAGCCAGTTTGTCAGTACTGGAACCACTACTATACGGCGGGAATCTATCGGAAGCCCTGTTCATTTGAATTGTTTGTTTACGGTTTTCGACGCGAATTTATTGAGTAGATAGATACTGTAGTGTCATTTTACCGTCCGTCATTTTACTGGTATGCGTCATAGTTGCGTCAATTAGTATATCACTTTGGTTGGGTGGCTGATTTGTTTAACTTGAGCGTAACCACAGGTTTAAGGCTCAATTAGAGCATGAACTAATGCTTAAATTAAATCCTCATTCTAAACCTGAGCCCAATACTACGCACAAGCGTAAATATATATACAGGGTGTGCCAAAAAAAAACAACCCAGCAGATTTTTTGCTGTAGCAACCGCAAATCGCAACCGATTTGAATGAATATTTTTTAAATAAAAGATAAATAAATTCTTGAAAGACTGATGAATCGCTTATTAAGATAGCCTGCTTAGGTCCTGAGATATTTGCCCTCAAAGTCAAAACAGAGATTTTGGCAGTGAACAAGAATGATAAACACAACCCAGCAGATTTTTTACTTTTCCAACCATGAATCTTAACCGATTTGAATGACTCCTTTTTTGAATGAAAGATTGATAAATTCTTCAAAGATTGGTGCAATTTTTATTCAGATTCACTGCTTAGTTCTTGAGATATTTACCCTCAAAGTCGAAACAGATTTTGGCAAAGAACAAGAGCGATTCCGTTGCACTTCATAATAAAGCAGATTCCTACTGCTGGGGGCTAATGACACTTTACTGTTGAAGTGAATCGAGTTTATGTGTCACTAGTAAAGCCTCCAATAGCCCTCAGCAGTAGCAGGAGTCCGTTTTATTACGAAGTGCAGTGGAATAATAAAAAATCCCTCTTGTTCACTGCCAAAATCACTGTTTTGATTTTGAGAGTGAATATCTCAGGAACTAAGCAGCGTACATTAATAAACGTTACATCAATCTTTCAAGAATTTATTTATCTTTCATTTAAAAAAGGATTCATTCAAATCGGTTGATATTTGCGGTTGCTACAGCGAAAAATCTGCTGGGTTGTTTTTTTTTTGGCACACCCTGTATATCGGTAATTGCGATGTGGGGGTTACTGTCCGAGTACAAAATTTTCGGCAGCTTTTTCACCAAAGGCCGTAAGCAGGTACCGCGTTACGGTAGTTACTTGATTTTCAGGAAAAATTACAGGGCTTCCGATAGAATCCCGCCGTATAGTACTTGTATTTTTTAGTCGGGGGTCCGTTACCCTGTCTCCCTGTGAGGTTGGTTTGGCCTTTTCAGCTAGGGGGTAACCCCCAAACCCCTATGAACTGGACATACTCCCCTAGTTCAATTCCGACCCTCTTCACTTTTCAGATCGACCGGAAACGTGTTGCCCATTTACCGCAGCCTCTTCATTCCCCTGACGTTGGTCTAGATGTACAAGGCCAGGCACTGTATCTGAGTTGCGGCCACTCTGCGTGCTTGCCGCTGCCTAGACGCATTAGTCTTTCCGGTGACCAAGCTTACCCTCATCTTTGGAGTGTACAAATCTGGTAGAAATGAATGACTGGTGTGCTATTGAGTCGCTGAAGACCTGTTACACCGGCCACGCTCAAAATTGAGCGGCAGGACAGCATTGGAAATTTTTACTGCTGGACCACGCACGCCTTACCGTGATGGTAAGAAACTTTGAAGCTGCGTGCAATGCAGCTGTACTACTAGTAGATTAGAAGAAAGCGGGCTACAACCAGTGCAACGGACCAGTGACCTTTTTTACTGATGATTATATTGCAAATGGACGATGTCAAGCGGTTGCCATTTCAGAGCAAGGGACAAGATCTGTGTGTGATTTTACTACTTCAATTCATGCTTTCACGAGAACTGACAGTTGTGCATAAAAGTTTTTGCTGCAAAACAGTTTTTAAAATTTATTTCTTTCTAGTCTGGTTCTATTCCAGTGGCACTACGTTTGTGCAAATTGTTAGTGCTTTGAAGATTTTAAACAGTTGCATTTCTGACTAGATAATCTTGAAGACATCGTTTTGGCGCCGCACTTTATATGGAGCCGGTCAAACTCTACTTGCTCTTTTACAATCTTGCGCAATGCTTCGGGTAATTGAGTGATTATGTAACTTAATTGTCTCTGCATGAGAAATTTGGGCCTGAAAAATTTCAAAGCTGGTGTGAATCATGGGATTATGGTTTCTTGAAGTATTTCGGCATGAAAAAACGAATTTGAAGTCCGTTTTCGCCTATCTTGCTTGGTAGTTGAGATACGATACTCTTTGCCTCTCTTCCAGAGAAATTTTTGTCCTTTTGATTCACTTTCGATAGTTTGAAACATACGTAAAAAATGCTCGCATATTTCGATGTGTTTAATCGACGCTTCCTAAGACAAAAAATTGAGATTTTCCACTCTGAAAGTTTGACGGCCGAAAAAAATGCATTTTCGGCAGAGAAGGCCAAAACCAATGGTACCACTGAATTCAGCGAGCATTTTTTCTTATGTTTAAAGTTATCTAGAGGTTTGAAACAAAAGAACAAAAATTTCTCTCAATCTGGAAAGCGAAGTGCTCCGTATCTCGACTACCAGACATGATAAGCTCCACTGCTGATGTTTAAGAGAAATGCCCTTTTGGATGCCCTATTTATCGTTTTTTGCTGTTTGCCTGCTTTGCTTACTGAGAAAAACGTGCTGAAAACGCATTTCCAGGGTTTCTGGTGCTTTTTGAAATTTTGGACCCCCCTCTGGCTGGGCGAAACCCCCTCGACCTCAATCTGACGGAAAACCACTGCGCCGGCTGCGTTCGCCGTAACAACACATACACATGAAGAAAGCAAGAAAGAGGCGAACACAAATTCTCTTTCTGATTTGTATTGGCTGCTGCAAATTTACTTCAGTAATTTTGAAAGGGTATAGATAAAGCATTTTTAGATGGAGTCTGATTCTTGCCAAGACCACTCTGGCACTGCTGGAGAGCAAATCGTCTAAAGGAGTCTACGATGCAGTCACCGATGAACTGACTCTCTTTCAAACGGCGGCGCTGCTTGAGGTGCAGCATTCTGCTGTCTACAATTGTCTATCTAGTGTATACAGACTGTTCTTATACTAGGTGGTGCACAGTGCACTGGGATTTGTCCGGTCACCGATGGCTACCACCTTTATGCAAGTCTGTTCGCGTCTTGTCGTTCTCTGGCCCGTCACACACGGAGTGCAGACGGTACAAACCTTTCCGGGTCAGCATAGCCATTTTGGCTTGTGGTGTTTAGGCTCAGTACAGCGTGGGCGTACCTATGTACGTCATTGCTTGGTCGATGGCAGAAGTGGTCCGATACAGTTTTTACGGTCTCACTATCCTAAACTCCACTCCGCACTTTCTGGTCTGGCTCAGGTTACCTTTTCTTGTGGCATGGTTTAGTTGTTTGATGGTTTTTTCCTTAGGTACACGGCCTTCATAGTGCTGTACCCGATCGGAGTTAGCGGCGAATTGTTGACCGTCGTGTCGGCACTTCCTGAGGTGAAACGATCCAACAGGTTCAGCATTGCATTGCCCAATCGCGCCAACTTCTCCTTCAGTTATTATTACGCTTTGATCGTCTTTTCGCTTCTCTACATACCGTGTAAGCTACATACTTGCGTCGAGTGAAATTGTGATGTATTGACGTGGGTTGGTTCATGCTCCCAGCAAAACTGAGCACTTGCTTCCGGAGTGAAAATTTGAAATTTTTGACTGAAATTGTTTGTGAATAGACCTACAGTAATTGCTCAGCCTCAGTCTGTACATTTTTGCGTAAGACTAAGAAGTCTACTTTCAGTTTTCCCTCAACTGTACTTCTACATGTTAGCCCAACGCAAGAAAGTTCTTTCGTCGGAGCCACGCAAGAAAGAGGACTGAATGTTGAAGATCGCTATTAGCCTCTGTACTGTAAGTATGAAGTAATGGTTGGTACATTGTATGTAAATGTGTGTAGAGTAGTGGTTGGTCAAAGATTGCGTTTTTATGCTGTGTCCGCCATCAATGTACTGTATGCTAAGAGTCAGTTTCAGATTAAAGAGTGAAGCAAAATTGCTTAAAAATGCTGCCTACTTGAAGTATATTCCAAAAATGAACGACTTTTGGAAAAAAGTTTTTGGGAACAACTTATGAGTGTTGTGAGAGCTTCGCTTCGACAGCCGAGTTGCAGTTTCAGTATACACCGTAGACCAGAGTTTGCTCCGACCCTGTAAAACTTTTGCTGATGAGGCCCAAAGCACAGCGACGCACTCAAGGAGTTATTTTACAAAAAAAAATCCATTTAATACTGTTTCTTTAATAACTTAAATTAAATAATTTAATACTGTTTCTTTAATAAAAACCATTTAATACTGATTCACTGCAGGCAGTTAATAATACAACAGTGACTGTACGTATATGCCATTGTACCTAGCTCAATATTTACACATTTTTGCGGGTCTGGGGCTAATTGCTGTGCTATAATTGGGAGACGCCCAGTTCGCAGCAACCGGTTCGCCGCAGGGTTATTCCGCCGCGGACCGGTTCGCCGCAGGTAATAATTTTTGAATTCGGTTTAGCAAGCGTAAATGTACTGTGGCAGCTTATAAAAGAAGTTATTTTTAACGATTAGGCTAGTCAGCAACCGGTAAGACTACCCGGAAGCGCGGGAGGGTCAACAGACAACAGAGCTTAAGACGCCCCGCGCTACCACCTGTATTAATATTCTTTCTACGTAATTCATACTATCTAGGGGGCTAAGGGAGGAATGGTCCCCTTCATGCTTTACCTACACCTCAGACCGCCTGCCCGCCACTACCCCTTCCGGAATTTTTGGAAGAATTTTATACAGACAATTAGGATAAAAATGTGCTTAGATATCGGTGTAAATGGGCTTAAAATAGCCTACATATTTTAACGAAAAATGTGCCAAAATGTTGATTTTAGTATAAAAACTAGGACTTTTTTATTTATCAACCCTCAACCCCATCAGCCGCACTACCCCCTCAGCCCCGTCATGATTTGAAAATTCACCAGTATGCATACCTTGTTATTTCTGATAGTAACAAAGAGACTTAAACCAAACGATGACCACCGCATTACTTCGATGCGTTGACACGGTTAACACGATCCGTTAACACGATATATTTACATGATTGATCTGCTAACACGTGTTGGCAGATCGTGTTAACCGGTTAACCGTGTCGGCACTGAGACCGTCTCCAGCGTGTTAGCACATCGCTAACACTGTTAACACGATATACGTACACGATTTGCTAACACGTGTAAGCAGATCGTGTTAACGGTGTTGACAGAGTCGCTTTTCCTGTGACAGTACATGTACGCTTGCTAAACCGAATTTAAAGATTATTATCTGCGGCGAACCGGTCCGCGGCGGAATAACCCTGCGGCGAATCGGCTTGTGGCAAACCGGGCGCGGCGAACTGACCCCAACCCGCTATAATTATGCCAATCAAGAATAGAGACTTCTATGTAGTGGGGCCATCTGCAAAGTTTGAAAGTTTATTCCACACAGCACAGCATACAGTAGTGTATGTACAATGTACGTACTTCTAAGCAGTAGGCGGGCTGGGCCGATTGACCGGTTCGAAAGCTCTCCCAGTCTTGATAGATCCAATTTGGCCAGTTGAAACGAAAGTTTGAGACCGGCCGTGAATTTACTATCGGATTAAAGGCTGTTCCACAAGGTTCAAGGGAAGCTATGCAAGGGGCTAGCTGAAGGCGCAGCATGGCTGCTGAAATTTGTACAAAGCTACGGACTTTTGTTTGACACCTATGCAGATACAGTCCTCTACGATATTCCATCCGAAACGGGCCTTGGCAGAGAGTGTGTGCCGTTGCTTTGGCCGAGCGATCAACGCCTGTTGGCGTGAAAAGGTCTGTTGGTTGGATGGTGCAGAGAAGGGCGAGTTGTAAGGCAGTGAGAGGCGCTGATGGATGGTGTTGTGGAGTGTGAGAGGCGTCTGGTAAGCAGTTGAGGTGTGCCGGCCATCTGGTGCCTTTAATGTAACCGATTGGCTTTTGCTTCTTTTGTCTCCAAGTGCCCTGCAGGGGCACAGATGTGTTGGCATAGGTGGCCGAGCGAAATGCCAAAGAAGCGCCGATTACTAGCCGACCGGTCCGGTCTTACCTGCATAGATTAGAGCCTTTGAGCGTTGTAAGTGCAAGTTACACAAAACAAGCGGCACGCTGCCACTTGTTAGCTGAAACCCAAGAGGCCGTGGCTGCAGATATTTCGGCCGCCTGGCCATAAAGCCCGCTCCGACTCCGTGGGGCATCAGCTGTTGGCCAGTTTCCGCCAGACCCCTCCGGTCAGCCATGCCAGGTAGGCCCCCTGATCGACAGCCCCATTGTTATCGGCGCTTTGGCCGCTTGAAAAATCGTTAACAGTCGTCGTTGCTTTTCAGCGCCCGTCTAGAGACTCTGCCGGGCCGACCGATTGTTGGTTTTGCCTTCTCCTCTCCTGCAGACTGCCTGCCTGCCTGCACTCTCTTCTGCGAACTAACCGCTGCCACTACCGAGCTAATTGACCCGGCAGCCATGATGCACGCTTCGCTGTACGGAGCCCTCGCCCCCGACCCGTTCGCCACGGCCGCCGCCGCCGCTGCCATGATGGACCCCCTTCTGGCTAGCAAGGACACCACGTTTACCAAGATATTCGTCGGCGGACTGCCCTACCACACCACCGACAAGACTCTGCAGGAGTACTTTGAACAGTTCGGAGACATCGAGGAGGCGGTGGTGATCACCGACAGACAGACGCAGAAGAGTCGCGGCTACGGATTTGTAAGTTGCTGGTTGTGAGAGAGACGGCTGACCGGGTCTGCTGCAGGTGACCATGAAGGATCGCGCGGCAGCCGAGCGCGCCTGCAAGGACCCCAACCCGATCATCGACGGCAGGAAGGCCAACGTCAACCTGGCCTACCTGGGCGCCAAGCCGCGCGGCAACATCCATTTGGCGGGTGAGTGAGGAGTGTTGCACTACTGCATGAGTGTGTGACGTTGCGGTGAGTGTTGACGGAGGCGTATTTTAGGACTGCAGTTCCCTCTCCAGACTGGAGTGCCTGCCCTACTGCCGAGCACTCGTTTGGGGTAAGTCAGTGAAACTGCATGAGACTGTTAGGCGGCAGTAAACCGATTTCAGAGGTGTCGTCGGGCCACCGATCTGAAGGGTAGGGTGCGGGTGCGGTGTTGCAGTGCCGGTGTACGTACTAGATCTAGTGCCATGCCAATAAAACCGCTTCCAACGACTTAACCAGCGCCCCGCTCACTCTTGCAGTGTGTGGTTTAATGATAGAACAAATTGTTAAGCTCAAATCGGTCCTAGGGTTGCCGTGCGGTGTGCGACACAAAAGTTGAGTCCACTCAAAAGATGTCAATAAATTGACGGGGCACCGGGGTGCATGCCTGGACAGAGTTTATGATTTCCCAACTGAGCCTTTTCTTCGGTCCGGCTCGCAGTGACAATGCCCAGCGCCCGGCCCGCAATTATCTCTCTTAATTAAAAATTTAGACTTCGGCCGGCCGGCCAGAACAAACAATTGCTCAATTATTCAGAGCTCACTAATTGACTGACAGCAAACAATTGACACACTAATATTTGATTACCGACAGACTACTGTAGCTAAAAACTTGTCACTGTGAGTCAGTGTTGGTTGCCTGCTTGCAGTGCCTGCTTTCAGGTTGCCTCAACTCTACTACCCCACCACCTCTCCGTTGGTCAGTCCCACTCAGAGTTTGGTGATTCCGCCAGTTTCGCCGCTGTCTCCCACCGCTGCAGCGCAAACCCAGTACATTGACTACGGTAGCGCCTTGAGCACTGCTGCGGCCGCTTACGCTACTCCAGGTACAAACTGCTTCCAACCCAGTGGAGTCAGTACAGTCCTCGTCTTTCCGGCGGAGATAAGGAGAATAAATCGGGCAAAACCTCTTAGATTACGTATCTGCTAAAAAATGAACTTAAACTGCTAATTTTTCAAAAATTTCGCCGCGGCGTAAGCAGGTTTCAGCAAAGTTATACCCAGCGCCTTCCAAAAAAGCTGTATGTGACGTTGTTTATTGTCTGTAGAGGATTCCCAGGCAAACAGCCAGTCTCGAGTGTGTCGATTGTGAGTTGAAGGAGTGTATTTCAGGGGCCGGTGCATATGACCCGTATGCCGCCTATTCGCCCGCTTACGGACTGCTGCCGGCCGCCTACGCGTCGAATCCGAATGCCAGCGCAGCGGCGGCTGCCGTTCTGGCAGCTCAGGCCAGCCAAGCCCAAGACCCGAACGCAGCCAGGGTACAGTGAGAGGTTCGGTCGGTACCCTCAACATTCCGCTACCATTTGCTCGTTTTAAAATGACATTGTGCCGTCAGATCTTTGCAACGGGGCTTGAGTGATGGATATTCGCAAACTGCTGAAGCAGCTAGCACCCTATGTGTTAGAGCCTGGCCCGTCGCTACACTTCCGCATTTTCAGGCCTGCGCTGAACTTAATAGCCAGTCTATCTTACGGTGGCGTTTTATTAAGTTGTTTGTAACAAAAGGTGCATAGTAGCGATGGGTCGGTCAGTATTTGTTTCTCTCAGATAGTTACTGTTCAGCTGATATTGAAATGGTACGGTAGTTTTAATGTACCTCTCTACCTTTGTACAGTCTAGTCATTTCCTCTACTTTCTCCACTCATTTAGCACTTTTGCCTGCTCTATGCTCATTTATGCTCCTTGTTTTTCGTTGGCTCACACACTTGCTCCTCACATAACCGTGCTCTGCAAGCAATTAGCAAGTGAGTGAACAACTTTAGTCTGCACATTGCACTCATAAAGGCAGCTGTTCGATAATACAGGGCCGCTCTTTTCCGTCCCTTTTGGTGTACGGTATTGTATTGTAACGCTGAGACTTTCTGGTCACGTGGAGTTTGACTCCGCCCACTCTGTAGAGTCCTTATTCCACATCTGACTGTTTAGTTGATGTTTTTGTTCTGTACTTCTGCCTCCTCAGGTAGGGTAAAACCTCGCATTACGTGTACAGTCGGCATCATCCTATGATTTACACACATCCTCTCGAAACGTTCGTTTTGTATATCTGATTAGTATTGGTGTATTTATTTATTTATTTATGCATATGTACAGCTGTTGTATTATTTATGGGTCCGGTGATGCATCATAGAAAACTTACGCTGTCTTTGATTACTTTTACCGAGTTTTGTGCGCAGTTGTAAAGTGTTACAATTTGAATAGGTACGTAACTGAACTAGGTCACATACAGTAAGTACATACGTACGGACGTACGAGAATCCTTGTGGAATAAAGAGTTGAAAAGTACAGACAGACAGCAACAGTTCCCAAATACAGGGAGAAGCATGTGCATATCATTACCCCTCGACCCCCACCTGAGGAAACCCCTTGCCCCCTCCCCCAGGTCGACCCGGAGCTGTTACATGTATGCAAAATGCGCATTAGTTTTTGCAATGAGTATAGCAAACTCATACGCATTTGTAATTAGGATACGTACACGCATACGCATGGGCATTTGAAAAATCCGGTATTAAACAACACTATAAAACACGAACATAGCCGTATATGCTAAGTATTTCAGTAAAAGTTTATCGTTTCAGAACGTATTCTGTGCTCGCATAACAAATTATTACGGTAACACATGAACAGGTCAACCGCCACGGGCCAGTGGCGTATCCAGGGGGTGTAGGGTGGGTACACCCCTCCCTTTGCGGTGGAGGTAGGAAGAGAAAGTCTGTCAAAAATAAGCGAAACTAATGAATTATGCACCAAAACTGTCTATTTTGTGCTCAGAATGCCTTTTAAATGCGTTTTTGAAGGCTAAATTTTCAAAATTTTCTCGCCCTGGTCGGGCAGAAGCCCAACCAGGCCACTTTCAACTACTAAATCTTGTAATTTCTGTTAATTTTAAGCCTGGAATGTGTTTTAAACGCGTTTTTGAAGGCAACTTTTGCTAAATTTTCTTACCCATGTTGGGCAGCGGCCCAACAGGCACTTTCAAAATTTTACACCCCTATTCCGAAATCCTGGATACGCCACTGCCACGGGCATACATGCGATGTACGTAACAGGGGAGTCTGGGGGTCTCTCTGCCCTACTTAGACCGGTTTTGCATCAATAAGTCCCAAACGACAGCTAGAACTTGAATATAGTATGTAGTAATTAGTTGTTGGTGTGAAAATAATAATCATGAAAATGAAAGCAATCGTTTGATACCAATTTTGATCGTGTTTGTTACAAATTTATACTCATGCCATACAATCCCTGGGCTAGGATGACGTAGTTTCGTCATCCTTGCTATGGGTGGGGGTACAGTAGTATAGAGTCGGATCCCTGGAACCCGAGCATATTGGAGCTTGTTAGGGCGATTTCCGTAAAACCCCATACTCGGCGGCCTGCCAGCACGATAACTGTAGCGCCGCGCAATGTGTAATAAAGTGGCGCGGGAACTTCAAAAATAAGAAGCGCATTTTTAGCAGCAGTGAACGTGCGACGAAAACAGAGAATATTTCTGCACAAATGCCTTTATAAATTACAAGTGTTTGCAATTTTAATTTGAAACATTGCTAATGAATAATCAGTTAAAGAGATGAGTTGAATTTATACTCATGTAGAAAAATGTAGGCGACGTTAGGTATGACATAAAACGTTGGTTATGCATGTGGCAGAGAATATACTAGTTCTGTCTTACCAAACTGGCGGTTCTCAACACTGGCACTACACTACTGAACCCAAAAATGGCATCATTCGTCGACAGACAAACGATACGCTATCAGGACAAAAACTTCGGCAATGATTTACTTCTGGTTTTGTACGTACCGCCTTCCCTTCCACATAAAAAGTATGGTACACACACAGGGACAAATCTTCTAACCACTATTGCTAGGATCACTACTTGCGCCGATTAGTGTTTCAAGTGTACATCATTTTTGGCAATTTCCTTCGTAAGGCACGAATGTACGTCCATACTTTGAATTTTATAGCAAGTTTTCTAAGCGGGGTTCCGGGGGAAATCGGCCGATAATCGGGTGAGTATGGCGATATGCCATGGACGACTAAAAACTATTACAGACTACTAAATCGATAACATCAGGATTACCACAGACTGTTTCTAAGTTCAATGAATTTATAGTTTTTGCGAATAACTTCTTACGGATGCGTCGGAGCGCTTTGGGCTTCATGACCAAAGTTGTAGAGGGGCTTGAGCTCTGGTTGAATTTCATTCCAATCTGCGCAACGTTGCTTGGCAATCCTAATTTGCGCCGTGGAAAAAATGAACTTTTTGTATGGTCAATATGAAAGCGATTTGAGCACGGAATTGGATTCCACACGCGTTGACGATTCTAAAGATGTATTTATATTGATTGTAGGTCGAAAGGTTCCAAAGATACGGCCCTTTGAAAGTAGGGCTACTGTGGAAACGGGCGTTGGGGTCGATTCCTGTCCAGTAGTTTTTAGTCGTCCATGGTTGAGTTCGGCACCCCACCAACCGTAGTACGGAAAAACGGTTCATGGATTTCACGGGCCGTAGTTTAATTTTGTAAATCTCGCTCGATAAACAAAACAACACGAAAAGTATAACGAATCGAATGGCGTCTCAGTCAGATGCTCATAGTCACATGTACTTCGATCTAAAATTGATGCTGTCAATAATTCTCGTCGTCAAGTCGATACTTGGTAATTATTGATGGGGTAGGTAGGGCCTGTTTTCCAAATATAAAAATACCCCTAAGGGGACGCATCAGTATCAGGGCACGCTCCGGAGGGCCTATTTTAAATTTAAAAACATAGAAATACCCTTAGGGGACGCATCAGTATAGGGCACGCTCCGGAGGGCATGTTTTAAAAACATAAAAGTACCCCTAGGGGACGCATCAGTATAGGGCACGCTCCGGAGGGCCTGTTTTAGAAACATAATAAAAATACCCCTAGGGGACGCATCAGTATAGGGCACGCTCCGGAGGGCCTGTTTTAAAAACATAAAAATACCCCTAGGGGATGCATCAGTATAGGGCACGCTCCGGAGGGCCTGTTTTAAAAACATAAAAATACCCCTAGGGGATGCATCAGTATAGGGCACGCTCCGGAGGGCCTGTTTTAAAAACATAAGAATACCCCTAGGGGTACGTATCAGTATAGGGCACGTTCCGAAGTCGTATAGTCATATGTAAGAAAGTTAATTAATATCTATATGGTCCATTCTGACCTTCCCTGATTTCTCCCCTCCAGCTACACGTAACCCGAAAAGTGGTCTAGGTCCGATGGGGTGGGGTTGGTGTTTTCGAGTTGTGTACAACCCACATTATATCTATCTCATACATGTATGTAACAGGGGGGTCTGCCCCCCCACCCGACTTAGGCCGGCCCCCCACCCGGATGGGGACACCCCCGAGACGGTTTCGCCGTCCCCCCTCCGATTTTTCTGGCAAGTCAGTTTTTGAGCAAATTTTTGCAATTTTTTACAAAAATTGCCAAAATTGCCTGCAAAACAGTACTTTTTAGCTGTATTTCAGATCAAATTAGCGATTTGGGCGTTTTTTTAGTGCCCTATCCCCTCCCAAAATTTTGGCTCAGCCCCCCCCGGCCGGCGCCAGACCCCCCAACCCCAACTCCCCCTTCGGCGGATGACCTGTTACATGTATGATCTATCTATGTGCTTTGTTGCGTTGTTTAAGGTTGAGAGTGTTTCAAAAGTCTGGAAATGTTGAGACGTTTGGCCTAATGTGAAAATTATGGACAAATTAAGCAAAACTGTTGACACACTGCGAGCTCATCAGCAAGCTGCTGTGAATGCAATTGATGAGAAGCTGAGGTACGAATGTTTGTGACTGTGAATGATTGAATGAACCAACTTTACTAGTGGGGCTAAGCCATGTATTAGCCGCGGCTTCGTTCCCCTCTCGTCCAGAGAGATCCCCAAAGCCCGGCCCTGGCCACTTTTTTTTGATTTCCAACTTACTGCAAAATCGGCATATTCGCTTCTGCGGCAATTCATATTCCATTCAGTTTTTTTGCCCATGAACAGCTGTGGCTTGAGTTTCTGGAATTCAATGTAGGTGAGGAACATTTTGATGTGAAACGGCCTTGTTTCGGAGAAGGAGATTGTTGATAGCGTAAATTCTGTTAAATGGTACCAAAAAGGTGAAAATTTATTTGAGATATTGTAGGGCAGGCCAGTACACAGACGTGGGTAAAAGGTGATTGACTCCGTCAGGTTCTGTCGTATCTCATTCAGACCGAGTCTGTAGTGTAGTGGCGTCCGGGGATTTGCAATGGGCATACATGGGCCGGGGGGTAAGGGGGGTATATCCCTCCCCCTCGGCCGGCCATACCCCTCCCTAGGAAATTTTCGCAAAATAGGCGTTTTTGGCCTTTTTTCGGGGGGGGGGGGGAACCCCCCCCCCCCCCCCCTCCGGATTTTTTCGGCCCATGTATGGGGGTGTACAATTTTTAAAAATTAGCCTTTAAAACGTATTCTGAGCATAGAATGTAGGATCTTGGGTGTAGGCCTTGCTTTAATCGCTTCTCTGTTTTGCCCAATTTTCCTTCCTACCTCAACGACAAAGGGGGTATACCTACTACCGGTTATCCCACTGACTCTACCCTCTCAGGCAGACATGAGCTAGCGTTTCGGCTGAGGGGGTGCAGGAATTGTCAAAATCCTGCGGTGGGTAAGCCAAAAAGTTTAATTTTTTTGCTAAAATCAAGGTTTTTAGACTTATTTTTCGCTAAAATGGCTTAACATAAGCTATTCTGAGCTAATTTACACCTAATTTAGGTATACTTTTATCATAATTTTCTAGGCAAAATTCTTCCAAAAATTCCTGAGGGGGTAGCGGCGGTCTGAGCGGGTAGGTCAGAGACTGATGGGGGTCAAACCCCCTCAGCCCCCTTTGCCCATATCTGCTCTGAGGGAATTTTTGGAGAATAAACCAAAAACCTTGAGTTTCGTTTAGCAAAAAGTCGGGGACTTTTGACTTTGCATAAACCCCTTCTCAGCGCCGTTCCGTTACCGATTCCGAGGATTTCAAAGTTCTACCTCCCCTCTGCCGAAATGCTAGCCCATGTCTGTTTGTACGTTTTGATCTTAGACGGTGGATTAGACCACAAACAACCAACAAATTAGGCGAAAATAAACTTGCAACATTGTGTCAGTTTGGTCAGCCTGAACCTATCTAACTATAGTTTGAATTTTGGCAGATGTCTGTTTGCGGCGTATTTTAGGTATTTACTATTTTAGGAAGAAGGAGAGCGCGCCGTCCACCAAAGACAAGATCGCCGCTTGTCAAGCTCTGGCCGAATCACTGAATCAGAATTCTGTCAAGTAATCAGTGGCTTCAAACGTATTGGGTTATTGGCAGAGCAGCTGGTTTCAGACAGCACCAAGACTACGGTAAACAGTTCTCGACGGCAGTGGAGACTCTCTTTTCCTACTGCGACGACTCCAATGCCGACGTCCGACTCGTAGTGGAGGAATGTCTCAATTCTGTCTTTCGGGTACATTTTAGCTGTTGCTGCTGTGTCTTCTGATTGAGGGTGTTGCAGAACCTTCTAACCGAAGGTAGCGCCACCAGAGTGCATGTGGAATTGTACAGAGAGATCAAGCGCAACGGCTCATCGCGATGTCTGCGCGCCGCGTTGCTGCGTTTCGCCGCCTTGGCGCCACTGGTGCGACCGAACAAGTGCCGACTGTTCGCTATGAGTCTGGTGCCGTGTCTCAGCGCAATCGTTAAACGCGCAGAGGAGTCGGTGCAGGAGTGCACACTGCACACCGTTCCCAACATTCTCTCCGTCCTCGGCCGCTTTCTCAGTGATGAAGAGTCTAAGGTAAAATTGTAAAATTCTACCCCCCTCACCGAAATGCTAGCCAATGTCTGCATGTAACAGGTCAACCTCCAAAAAGGAGAGGGTGTGGGGGGTCTGGCGCCGGCCGAGGGGTCTTACCTTATCCCAAATTTCAGGGATGGGGGTTGGGCACTCAAAAATCGCAATTTTTCAGCTAAAAATCGATAATCTGGGCTCAAGTACAGCTAAAAAGCACTGTTTTACAGGCAATTTTGCCAATGTTAGTGTCTGAAATTCTAAAAAAATCGCAAAAATTTGCTGAAAAAATTACTTGCCAAAAATGTCGGAGAGAGGGGTCGGAAACATCGTCTCGGGGGTGGGGGTCTGGTCTGAGCTAATTGAAGGAAAGGTGAAAATGTAAGGCAGTGGTGTAAGTCGGATGGGGGCGGACGGCCCTCCCCGTACCCCCTGTTACACGCAGTGGCGTATCCAGGGGGGTGTAGGGTGTGTACACCCCCCTTTGCGGTAGAGGTAGGAAGAAAAAGTCCGTCAAAAATATAAGAAACTAATGAATTATGTACTAAAACTGTCTATTTTGTGCTATGAATGCCTTATAAATGCGTTTTTGAAGGCCAAATTTTCAAAATTTTCTCGCCCTGGTCGGGCAGAAGCCCAACCAGGCCATTATAAACTACTAAAACTTCTAATTTCTGTTAATTTTAAGCTCAGAATGCGTTTTAAACGCGTTTTTGAAGGCTAATTTTGCTAAATTTTCTTACCGTGGTTGGGCAGCGGCCCAACAAGGCACTTTCAAAATTTTACACCCCCCTTTCCAAAATCCTGGATACGCCACTGGTTACACGTATGTTTCAAAGCGATTTTAAGAGTTCTGATTAATTATCTGAAATTTGGCTGTGTAACCACTCCCTTCTGATGCAGAAGAGGTACCGACCGACTTAGGAACGTCTAGCTGTTGGGTACAAGGAGCGTTGAAAGAACCAAATTTTCAGCTGTTGATCAAGTCAGTGCTGCCCAACCTGCAACTGCAGTCGGCGGTCAGTCGTCGCACCGCTGCAACGGTTTTAGTGAACGTGTGTAAATACTCGAGAAAACGACACCTCTTTGTGTCCTACTTGTTTAAAGCTATTTTAGGTTAGCTCTTTCTTCTTCTCTTTCATCTATTCGTTCGTCTCGTAACAGCCATTGTTTTAGCCAGTTTAGTACCAGTCGATGTAGAGCAGTCCACTCCTCAGACACTGGGCTGTCTGTTAGTGGTGCGTCAACTGATTCCTCTGGTCACCGAGTGCTGTGACGGTCCGTCTCCGGAACCGACCACCCGACGTACGGACCGCGGAAATGCAATCAAAGTGGCTCAGCAGAGCGCCCAAATTTCTGACGACCAGCTGGTCCAGGTTGTGCCAGTGGAATTGGTTGCGGTCTCTCAGAATCTGTTTCAGCTGTATGAAGTGTTACTCTTCCATTTATCCAGTGTGCACAGCACCGTAGTGACGGCGGCGCTTGAAGCTCTTGTGCAATATCTAAACTGCGCACCGCGCTCTCTGCTGGCCGTTATTCTGGCGCCATGCGGAATCGCAGAGTCCAAGTTGTTTCTGCCCGGTTATTTGGGCAGTTTTGGACGGTCTAGTCGATCTTCTAGTGAGTCTTCTAGCTACCTTTCCCTGAGGAGAAACTGGTTATTGTTGAGGTTTCACGGGTCTTCGAAGCGGGCTCTCGTCTTTGGGTGGCAGTCAGACCGACATACCGGCGTTGGCCAGTGTCGGAGATTTACAAGGTCTCGATGATTCTCAGCCGCTGTTCGTCAGTCCACCGCCTCCTGACGAACAACAGTCGCAGGACCAGCCTGAGTTGTCGGAGCCAGTCAACGAGTCAGTGGACACTAGGAACGAGGTACTACAGGAGAACTTTGCAACTGCATTAGTTTTGTTTTGCTCCGCTTTCATTAGTGTGCCTACCTTTACAAGTTGTATAAAAAAGTCGGTTTATGACTATCGCTGTACTTGAATGTTTTTCATCTGTCCCATTCGGTGCAAATCGGTCTTTATTTAGGGCTTTGAACAGGCAGACAGACCACGGGCGTACACTGGAATAGAAATAGGTACGGTAGTGGACGACACTGAGGAGGAGGAAGAGGAAGAGGAGAGAAAGGAGTCAGAGGGACCGCCGAAAAGACAAGATACTTGGCTTTGTTTGGACAATCTGGAACAAAACGACTCCACCTCCAACGTCTACGACTCTACGCCCGTTCTGTCGCCGAGAACTATCGACACTGAGTTGACTCTTCCTGACGGAATTGGTAGGTGCACAAAGTATTATAGCAACTGCCAAGCACATC
Source organism: Sabatieria punctata (assembly GCA_030248155.1). Taxonomy (NCBI): domain Eukaryota; kingdom Metazoa; phylum Nematoda; class Chromadorea; order Araeolaimida; family Comesomatidae; genus Sabatieria; species Sabatieria punctata. Next base: position 41,142 of record JASANB010004965.1, on the reverse strand, counting down.
TTCTGGATGGACGGATGGATTGTCCGGTCGGGACTGTAGCCCCAGGCCACCTATCACGCAAACCCACATCCTTCCCTTCCTTCGCTACTAGCCGGCACACATGCTCGGTATCAGTCCGGGCGGGTTGCAGTGGTAGCTGTCCCCGTTTGTCCCAACACGCGTGGTTGGGGTTTTTCATTAAGCACATGTTGTAAGCTCAAATCAGAAAGCTTGAGCTGCAGTATTTTAATAGTGCATTGATTAAAAATGCCAGCAATTACGTAGAGTTATTGCAGGCACTTTCCTAGATGCCGATCAGCCAGTCAAGTATTGTGCGCGTTTGGTGTGCGCCAGGTTTCTGCTGGGCGGAGAGCCAGGCGAATTGGTGAACGACAAGGACGTCAGGGTCAGTCACAAGTGTCTGGCGCTCAACTGCTGCTGCGCCTTGGTCGCACTCGAACCGAAACTGCTCAATCTGACTCTTTATAAAGGTATAAACTGCTAGCTATTGATTGATTTTGTTTGCTAAATCGGCTATTCCTTCTGTAGACAGTAACGCTAATCCGCAACCGTTGGCCGACGTACTGTTGTTTATGGATCACAGCGACCCTCAGCTCAGAGCCTGCACTGGCACGCTTTGCGGCAATTGGATACAGGCCCAGTTCTCTACTAACTCTCATCAGTGGAGGGCTGGCGGTACTCTTTTACAGGCTTCCTACTGGTGGTACTGCCTTGCCTGGGTTAGGGTAGTGAAGTGGTATCCCAGGCTCGGGCTCTGCTATGGTACCATTACTAATTTTGGTGGCATGTGTCCCTACTGTAATCTGGTACCAGTACCGTGTATGTAAACTGCTGTTGTGTGTTTTACAGTGACTTTGCTCCTGTTTATAGACATCCAGCGCGTGGTGACGGTGTGTCAGGTGCTGGAGCGTGGAATTAAGGATCAGTCGTCGGTCACTTCCAAGGCTGCTGTGGAAGCGCTGAACAAGTGTTGGATTGGTTTGTTGGTTCTGGAGAAAGGAACACACGCTCTCCGCTTGGTCGACTGCGTCCTCAAAGTAGCTCTCAATCCGTACTGGCTACTCAAGGTTGCTGTCGCCGACTTCTTGACGCACTTACCATTTGCCAAACTGAGAGAATTGGAGATGGAAGAAAGGGTCAGTTGGGGCTCTTAATGACAGGCTTCAGTCTGCCATTTTGATTAGCTTTTCTCGACATGCCTGATAACAATCGGTTGAGGAGGTTGCGAAAGCGGTTTTCTTTGCAGAATGAAGACAAGCTACAGACGCGGTGTGTTCTGGCCTTCGTCCGGTTTCTAACAGATGAGGACGCTCGAGTCCGTGCGCAGACGGCAGAGTTGATCTGTCAGCTGGTCGAGAGTCTGTGTTTTGATTCCGAGCCAGGTCTGACTGCGCTGTGCGAGTCTCAGTGCAGCCAAGCCTCTGATTTCTTGTGGTCCTTTCACAGAGGCTTTCCGCTCATTCACAGTCTGCCCACTCCCTACGGACTGAACGTGCCGGCCGAGCAACGGTGCCAGCTTCTGGCTTCGAAAGTTTCCAAAATGGTCAAAATTCTGGTCACCGAATTGACTGTCTCGGAGACCAAAGAGCAGATGGTAAATGTGACTGTTGATCTTTGGCCAGAAACCAGCTTTGTTTGTTTACAGGCTGGTTGCATTTCGGGTCTGTGTCAGCTGGCTCTGCACTACCCTCCGACAATTTACCACAAGATTTGGCTGGTGCCCAATTCTGTTCTCGACAGTTCCGGGGTGGGACTGATCACTCTCTTCTACCATCATCTCTACGCTTCTGCCGTCAACACCGACTTGGCTTCGTGTCAACAGTTGATCAGCTTGATTGGCTATTTGTTTGCTGGTCAGTTTTATCCCCTTCCACTCCTCGCTTCTTAACATGTCTTTGCCGATGTGGTTTCTCATAATACTATGGTATCATTTGGGGTCGTACTATGGTATCATTTGGGGTTGAGGGGCTACATGGTAAAGCAAAATGGTTCACGTTTGTCAGTATGCGGAAATACGGCCCTACCACGTCCAGGAAGAAAAATCTCCTTCAGCCGGTGGGTAAAGCTAAACCCCTTAAGCCTCTGGCCCATGTACTATAGTTCAGCCAGTGCGAAATCTCTCGAGGCGTATTTCAGTCGGGGAAACAACGACATATGGTATCGGTAATCATGGTGGTACCGCATGGTACTCGTTTGATCGAAACCTTTGGTGATACCAAATGGTATCCTTCCTTCAAATCGTTAAGTGGCAGAGATGGGCATGGGGGGTTGACCCAAATCAGGCTCTGACCTACCTCCCTCAGGCCGCCGCTAACCCACCCAACCAGGAATGGTTTATGTTTTTCTCTACGTCGCCGACATTTTCTACACGGATCAACAAAATTTAAAAGTTGGCGGCAACAAAAAACAGCACAAATGAATATGAATATAACCTTCACTGTTGCATGTTTATTTGTATCAGAATCTTGACAAGTCGGCCGGGATAGCTAAAATGTCATAATTGCGGCCTTGCAAGTTTTTGGATTACAAAATTGTACGATTTATTAGGTCATGCTGAGAGCGCCCTGAGTACAAGTGGGAGTTCAGCCAAAGACAGCAGTCAGTCTACCAAGAACAAGTGGCATCTGTTGGGACCGCAGCTGGCCACGCTGGCTAAGGATTTGCTGCAACATTGTATGAGGTGAGTTGGCACTGCTCATAACTGTGTTGGGCATAAAAAACACCTCCTGGTCTTTTTTCGATTTTTCCGAATAAGTTTAAATGGCCGCCATTCCGTTAATTTTCAACCGAACCTGAAGCTGTCACTCAGTACTTTAAAGGTGAAAAATAGGCATTTTCAAAAATGATGGTGTTATCCCCTGCACAGAAAGCAGCTTTATACGAACTAGTGGGGTCGTTGATTACAGTCCCCTCAGCTAAGGCAACACAATGAATACTAAAAAGTAGGCCTTACAGCTGTGCTTTATGTTCACATGGTGCCATCCTCTTCTTTGGCTATGCTAATTTTCACTTGGACTGAAAGTAAAAATCCGCCAGATTTTTAGCGGTTGTGCTAGAAATTTTGTTCAAATTGGACGTCTGAAAATTCGGGTTAGATCGTTTATCTTACAGTTACAGAAGGCCAGCAGGCTGGGACTTGGGCCAAAGAAAACTTTTAACAAATGATAATAATCGTGACAAAAATCTTTTTTATTCAGCTGAAAATTGACGCAATGGTGACCATTTGAACTTATAAACCGAAAAAAGGCCAGGCGGACTTTTTTATGGTCAACACTGTAGTTAATGCCGAAGCGGGTTTGGTGGGAGTTTGTGGAAGAAAATCGCTTACTTATCTGTCTGTTCAATACTGTTGTGTCTTTTCCCTCACCTACATACTGTACACTCGTGTGTTGTGTGTACTTGTTTGTGTGGCTGTATTAGTAAAGCACCTCAACATTTTCGAATTAGTTTGGCCGTGCGTTCTAGAATACTCAACGTCTATTGGCACGTTTTAACCGACCAATCGGCCACCAGTTCGTCGGTGCTCTCGAGGCCGCTGGCGCAACTTCCCCAGCGCCCTAGTTTGTCTCCAGTGAAGACGAAGATCACCGAAACCGTGAACGCAGCGGCCACAGCTGCAGGAAAGAAGGAGACAGCTGCCGTCCAAAATGCCAGCACCGTGCCGCCGCCGCCACCACCCGGCTCATCTTCGAAAAGCAAACACGGGGATTTTGCCAGTTCTACCACGCTGACCAAGATCTACGAACTGCTCAAGGGATCCTACGCTAACTTTAAGGTAACGTAGTAAATTTTTAACACTTCTGAAATTTAGTCTCTACGCAGTAAGACAAACAATATCTGTAAGTGTTGGCGAGGTTAGTGGTATTGTTTTAGACCAGCTTAGAGGAAGAAGTGGGGGAGCGGTTTGTGGGCCTGTTGCGAGAATGCCTCAAGTGTCTAGGCTTACTGATGGAGGTGTCAAGTGTGCACGAACTGGGAATGCATGCCGAAGAATTTCTCCTCTATTTCAAACACACAATCAATGTACTGCCGGAGGACACTGTCTTCTGTGTGACGCAGGTCGGTCCCTCTCATCTCATTAGATGCTTTTTGTTAATCTTTTTGTTTTACAGCTGCTCAAAGCTCTCTTTGCCACCAATTTGGTGGCGCTGGGAACTGAGAGCAAGTGGCAGCCTCCTCCTTTGACCAAGCAGTCTCTCACACAACGGTCGTTGTTTGATGCTGAATTTTCCAAACGACTGCTCACACTGGCGCACACGGATGTTGTGGACAGCTTGATAAAAAGGTGAAACAGCTTGCTTATTTGGTTATGCTTTACACTGTGTATTGTTTGGTTGCCAGACATCTGGGCTGGTTGAGTGGTCGGTCGGACAAACAGCTGAACAGTCTGTTCAAGAATTCCTCAACTAAATCGGCTCTCACTAACTACATCCGACTGTTTGAACCGATCGTTCTGCAGGTGCAACAGAATTTGTCTCGTTTTGTTTGGGCTGGGCACTTGACTGCATGGTATAGGTAAAGAATGCAACGTCGCTTTTTCCACCTCACTTGCCACCGTTAGTTAGCAGTCATTTGTTGATGAAGCTAGAAAGCTGCCAATTCAGAATTATTTCAACAAGTGCTCAAGAACCAACGGTTGGAGGGAAGTGTCGAAGAGATTGAAAAAGCGGTGATGCATTTTTAATCTATGCTGGACGTTAATTGTACCGGCATCTTTATGGTACCACACCACTACCATGTATGGTGCCAGTACCGATACTGATGGTAGTGGTGCTGCACGATATTTGGTACCGGTATCATCGTATCTGTACTTAAACGGCCTGTAGAGAAGCTCCTTTTCCGGAATAAATGCCAACAATTTCTGACGATTTTCTGTTAGGGACGTCCCTATAGAAGTGTTCCGATGGAAAAAGGAATAGTTCTGGATAATTTCCTTTTCCCAACGGAAAGTGTGCATAGATCAGCTGAAGCTGACTGTAATGCCTGTGCAGGCGCTGAAACTGTACACGAGTAGTGTGGGAATGAACGTTCAACGAGCAGTGCTGGCGCTGCTGACTCAGTTGGTGCAGGACAGGGTCAACTACTCGTTGCTGGATGCCGAGAACCGATTCCTCAACTTCCTCTTCCAGCAGCTGGAACATATCGAAGAAGGAAACTTCAGGTAAACACCGGTCTTTTCTCTTTGTCGGAGATAGAATTTTGGGTTTAGAAATGCTGAGCAATTGGTGCCAACGCTGTTTGAATTTTTACTGGTGCTGTCTTACGAGAAAACCAACAATAAACCGATAGTAGAAGTTCCGAAGCTTCTGCAATTGTGCGAGAGTCTCATGGCCTCGGGCTTGGACGTTCCGAAAATTGGTACGCGTTTTTATTTGCACTGCCTCAAACTTCAAACTAGACTTTGAATTTTGACGCATCTTGGTTTCGAGCAATCTTTATGCAGTCTTTACACAGCAAATAGTCAGTTTTTTATGAACTAAACAGCAATAGGCCGCGTGAATTCAGTCCCCAGCTTCTGTCTGTGCAATGAAATGTACAGATCGCACGCAATAAACAGCCACCAGATTTCCAGTGCGATAGGAATTGCCAAAAACACAATCAGTGTAATGGCTGAAGGTCGTGATATGTGGGTTGTTTCATCATTGCTATTTTGCATCCTTTCGACGATCAGCCAAATCAACCCGCTTAGCAAGGCAATGGTGAAGAGCTGTATCAAGCAGTATGCTTGGGTTACGCAGTTCAATTGAGAGGAACCTGAGCATTACCTGCCAAGTCATATGAAGGAGCACAAGCCAGTGGTTGTTTGCACGGATTCCATAAATGAAAGCACACACAATACAGATTGAAAGCAACCAACAGAAACCATTAACCAGCGCGAACTCTACTCCCTTGCCTGCGAACTCTTTACTGTAGAACACATTGCCATCATGCACCACTAAGTACATTGTTTCCATGGCGAACAGCACTGAAACGGTAATCGGCTGCTTGTTTGTTTGTGACTAAAACAATCAAAGATTTGTCAACTAATGTATCGATCTGATACTGGCTGGCATCGGTCAAGCTCCAATCAAATGAATGAAGCCATATATTATGGCATCGATTAAACTTCAAGCGATACCGTATCCGTTTGGCATCACTTTGATCAAAGCCTCAGGTAGGGTGATATCATGGTACTTGTAGTTGAACCGCTGACGTAATATCAGTTATACTTATTGCACCAGTACCCCACTCCATATTAGTCGAAATCCTTGACCGTACCGCAGCACTAAACTCACTGAGCGCAATTACTTCGCACACTGCAACCAGTAGAGCGGCCTGTTTCAAGGTGAAGCATCCGAAGCAGCAGCGATTTGGCATGCAAGGCACGCATTGTGTCAGATCTTCACTCAGATCCTCCTCGCTTTCCACTTCCATCCGTTGAAATGACATGGCTGGTCTTCATTCAGCTGATTAGATTTGCACACATAATCGCATATCACAAGGCCACTTTACAGCTTCCTAATGCTGGTAGAGGTCGTCCGGACAGCCGCTGGGATCGACGATAACTCTGAGGGCAATTTTGTTTTGTCAATAGATTTTCAATGGCGATAAAGCTTAGCAGCAGCACACTCAGAACCAGGCTTGGGGGTCTAATTTATCTGACAAACACCCAGCGCTATCACTTGCGGCCGTCTTCAGAGATTTAATGTTAAACATGAGGGCGCTCAATAATAGAAAAGATTTATGAGCTGTTTATGCTTTGATGCCGAATCGTTCAATCACCAGCTGCTCAGTTTAATGAGATTCAGTTAAAAGGCGTATTGACTGGGTGTACACTTGACGACAGTAAAGGATCTTTTCAGTTATGCCAGCACTGCATGTGATCGTCCTAGACCTGTATGTGGTTAGACCAACCGCAAAGTTGGACAATGCCAAAGACATCCAAATGCAACAAGAAGTATTGGCTTCAATGCTTCTCAAACACGTTCATTACCCTGAGGTTACAGTTGTATCGTGAGGAAGCGTTATGACGCAATCTCTTTAAGGCCATTGACTTGTTGGCGTTCATAATTCATCAAGTGAGAAAAGACAACCAGCACAAGTACAAGAAACTGTCTAGAGAATTTATAGATCGACTGCTTCCCATGCTTGCTGCTGGACAGGTACTGTCGATTAGCCTGTGTAACGTACATAGAACGCTGTTTGCAGCTGAAGCTAGAGGTAGCTGGGTGGCGAGCACTCAGTCCATATCTGACGGCATTGCAGTTGATCTGTCCCAGCGCTGTGCGTCCGTGTGACCATCTGCTCAACACTCTCTTCCAAATTTGGTCTGTCAGTGAGGTAGGTAAGGTGCTATTTTAGCAGTGTTTCCCTATTGATTTTCAGCCGTCCTTAGAACGCCGTTTCTCGTGTCAAGCAGGGGCGACGTTGTGTCTTTGGACTTTATTGTTGCACTGCAAAGAAGACACTGTGCTAAGTCGTCTGGACGAGCTGAAGTCTCAATGCGATGATGAACGGTTCAACCGCTTCTCTGATCCCTACGGCAATGACCCCACACAGTATCTGCTCGCTGGGTATGTTGTGTGTGCATTTAGAGTCCGTTCAATAAATAAGCGACCTGGCGGTTTTTTTACAAATAACTTTTTAGGAGGGCTTGGAGCGATTAGGGCCTCTGACCAAAGTTGTAGATAAGGCCGAGCTCGTGGCCCGGAAAAACCTCACCCTGATACCGTAATTCGGCTTCCAATAAGGGGCGGTACAGCTTCAAGGAAAACGGGTTTGTACTCAAAACACAAATTTTCCAAATTGCATGTCAGAAGTAGCAGTGATAGTAATGGTTGACGTTCGCAAACACTAAAAAGTGATTGCGGATGCTTATTATAACGGTATTGGACTGCTTAAGCTCGTATGACAGAGCTGGACCACCTCACTTTGGGCGCCAAATTACGCTATCAGGATGAAATTTTCAGGGTCGGGAAGTGCCAAAATCGAGTCCAGTGGTCATGAATACACCATATTGTAGGAAGTGTCAGCCAAATCCATCAGTCTGCCTATGCTTCCCCCTTTTTGTAAAATTTTCAAAAAAAAAACAGCTTTTCGCAATTTTTAATTGCTATCTTTGACGGGCCTTATCTCCGAACGGTTTGACCTGGAAACGTCATAAAAGCATCATTGGAGTCGCCAACGACTCTAGATTCGAATTCTGCAGTCATCTCATTTTTATCGCAATTAAAGAAAAAGCTCGTTTTTTAAGTTGACAAATTAGTGTTAAGAGTAAACGTAGCGCAGATTAGTCCATCCGGGAGGAGCTCGACCTTGTCTACAACATTGTCATGAGGTCCAAGTTGCTCCGAGGCCTTCTAAAAAAGTTATTTCGCAAAAAACCGCCAGGTCGCTCATGTTTTGAACGGACTATGTCAAACGACAGGTACTGACTTCAGTTTGTGTCTGGAAATGTGTGACCGGTCGTTGCAATGGGTGATTGACATTGGGAGTAGTTCTGAATTGATGTGGCGATTTCACACAGATCACAGTCTCACTTTTCACACTTGGCTACTTCATTGGCTTCTCAACATATCCCAGAGTAAAGGTAAAATACACTTTTCTTCGCCCCGCACTTAAGCGCATAGCCGGTACTGCGGCAACGGTAAAGCATACAGAACTGCTGACTGCTTCCTGCTGACTCACTCAATTTCTAAGAGCTTGAGCAGCTCCGCCGCGGCTTGGTCTTGATTTCTTACCTGTAAGACAGTAAAGTAAGATTGTGAATAAGCACAGCTGATTAGTGACGTACCCAGATTGTGTGTATTCCCAACTGTTTCGCTGGTTCTATGTTGTGCAGGAAGTCGTCCAGAAACACTGCCTCGTCAGGCTTGCAGTTCAGTTCTCGCAGAGCATAATTGTAGATTTGGTGGTGCGGTTTGATCAGACCGAGCCGACACGATTCAAACACCTGAACTGACATAGTTTAGTAGGTGGGCTAGCATTTCGGCTGAGGGGGGGTAGAATTTTCAATTCTTGAGGGGGTGGTAAGCCAAAAAGTCCGATTTTTGGCTAAAATCAAGGTTTTTTGGCTTGTTTTTCATTAAAATAAGTTAAAATAAGCTATTCTGAGCTCATTTACACCTAATCCAGGCATATTTTGTCATAATTTTCTATACAAAATTCTTCCAAAAAATTCCTGAGGGGGTAGGTCAGAGTGTCTGAGGGGGTTCAATCATACATGTAACAGGTATTCCACCGATGGGGAGGGGGGTTGGCGCCGGCCGGGGGGTCTGAGCCAAAATTTTGGGGGAGGGGGGTTGGCACTAAAAAACGCTCAATAATCGAAAAAAATCGCTAACTTGGGCTGAAATACAGCTAAAAAGTGCTGTTTTGCAGGCGATTTTGGCAATTTTTGTGTGTGAAATTGTAAAAAATTGCAAAATTTTGCTCGAAAATTTACTTGCCAGAAAAAACGGAGGGGGGGTCGGTGAAATCGTCTCGGGGGGGTCCCATCCGGGGGGTCTGGCCTAAGTCGGGTGGGGGCAGACCCCCCAGACCAGACATGGGCTGGCATTTCGGCTGAGGGGGGTAGAATTTTCAATTCCTGAGGGGGGGTAGGAGCGGTTGAGGGGGGCTGAGGGGGTGGTAAGCCAAAAAGTCCGATTTTTGGCTAAAATCAAGGTTTTTTGGCTTATTACCGGCAGCCAAGGCTGCCGGTATAAGATTAGCTTTTCGTTAAGCGTGTAGGATGCAATTGCATCTTAAAGTGTGTGCTCTCGGCGCCGTTCGGCTCGCTCGTTGTAAAGCTGCTAGCCTTTAGACACTCCATCAGGAAGGAGAGTTTACTCAAACAGTTCGTTCTCAGTCATTTCCCTATTAATTCGGCTCAGATTTTCAAGATTTATTAACCATATAACTAGGTACCTATTGCGAAAGTTTGGCCCGAAATTTCCAAGTCCTGCTGGTTCCGTGGCTCGAAAACTGACAACAGCTTACTGTGAATTGCAACTGAAAGCTGTTTTTTGAAAGATTTGCCTAAAGAGTTCCAGAATTCTTTGGAAGGTAAAGCTGCTTTTTGAAAGATTTGCCTAAAGAGTGCCAGAATTATTTGGAAGAGAAAGCTGCTTTTTAAAAGATTTGCCTAAAGAGCGCCAGAATTCTTTGGAAGCGAAAGCCGCATTCTGAAAGATTTGCCTGAAGAGTGCCAGAATTATTTGGAAGAGAAAGCTGCTTTTTGAAAGATTTGCCTAAAGAATGCCAGTATTCTTTGGAAGCGAAAGCTGGTTTTTGAAAAATTTGCCTAAAGAGTGTCAGAATTATTTGTATTGGAAGAAAAATTGCTGCTTTTGAAAGATTTTCCAAAAAAGAATGTCAGAATTCTCTCGAAGGGAAAGCTGCTTTGAAAGACTTGCATAAATTATTAGAATTAGTGTTAGAATTCTTGGCATTGGAAGGGGAAATTACTGTTTTTTTAAAAATTTGCCTGAAGAATGTAGAATTCTTTGGAAGGAAAGCTGTTAAGTGTCGCAGAATTGTTTGGACGAAGGGAGAGCTGATTTTGGACAGATTTGCCTAAAGCGTGTCAGAATTCTTTGGAATGGAAGGGGAAATTGCTGTTTTTGAAAGAATTGCCTAAAGAGTGTGAAAATTCTTTCTAAAGGAAGGCTGATTTTTGACAGTTTTGCCTAAAGAGTGCCAGTATTCTTTGGAAGCGAAAGCTGGTTTTTGAAAAATTTGCCTAAAGAGTGTCAGAATTATTTGTATTGGAAGAAAAATTGCTGCTTTTGAAAGATTTTCCAAAAAAGAATGTCAGAATTCTCTCGAAGGGAAAGCTGCTTTGAAAGACTTGCATAAATTATTAGAATTAGTGTTAGAATTCTTGGCATTGGAAGGGGAAATTACTGTTTTTTAAAAATTTGCCTGTAGAATGTAGAATTCTTTGGAAGGAAAGCTGTTAAGTGTCGCAGAATTGTTTGGACGAAGGGAGAGCTGATTTTGGACAGATTTGCCTAAAGCGTGTCAGAATTCGTTGAAATGGAAGGCAAAATTGGTGTTTTTGAAAGTTTGTCTAAAGAGTATCAGAAATTCAAGAAAACTGCTTTGTTGAAGGATTTTCCTACAGTGTCAGAAGGGAAAATTACTGTTTTTAAAAGATTTTGCTAAAGAGTGTCAGGATTTCTTGAAAAAGAAAACTGCTTGTTATTTGAATGATTTGCCTAAGAGTGTCAGGAGGATTTCTTAAAAGGAAAACTGCTTTTTTGACAGATCTGCGTTAGAGTGTCAGAGTTGCTTGATAGAGAGAACTGCTTTAAACATGGTACACAAAGCGTTTTCTGTCACAACGAATTTGTACAGTACAGTGCAATTTACTCTACTGGAAAGCCTACACCATGCAACGCACAGTACACAGAAGCAAGAGAGTCCCTGGAAAGAATTATCTGAAGAGCTTACTATCAGCTAGACTTGTTTGAAAGAGAAAACTGCATCTGAAAGAATTGCACAACCACTTTCTTCAAATAAAAGTTTACTGACGTTTTTCTCTGCTGCCGGTCTAATTTTGTAAAAAATTTCCAAAAAATCTGTCCCTGCCTCTAAAGTTCAGAGTTTTATACACTGATGTACATACAAACTATCTAAAGTTTTATACACTCATTTTGAAGAACCGTCTTGTTTTTGGTTAAAATAAGCTATTCTGAGCTCATTTACACCTAATCCAGGCATATTTTTATCATAATTTTCTATACAAAATTCTTCCAAAAAATTCCTGAGGGGGGTAGCGGCCGGCTGAGGGGGGGGGGGTAGGTCAGAGCCTGAGGGGGGCAACCCCCCTCAGCCCCCCCCCCTTTTGCCCATGTCTGCCCCAGACCCCCCTGTTACATGTATGGGTTCAACCCTCCCTCAGACCCCCTTTGCCCATGTCTGGTTGGTGTACGAAGAGTCGGGCAAAACTGACGTAGTCGAACAGCTCCTTTCGTAAGAACAGCATAGACTTGACATGTCGCTCGTCCATCCATATGTTATTTGTTAGCACAGCAGTTGTTATTCCCTTCTGGCGGATTTTCTCCACAGCGTCTGTCATTGACTTCACCATGAGATCTGTGGTGTCAACTAGATCGCCTATGCTGGTAATCCAGTTGAGTTGAGGTAGGTCAGGCAGGTTAAACTAAAGAAATTTTGTTAATTAATCAGTCCTACCGGGTTTTGCGCGTACGTGTTGGCGGCAGAATGTGGTATAAAGCTCTTCGAATTCATAAGCGCATATTCGCCCGTCCTCAGCAGCATTCATAGTGGCCACGAAGTCTGGGTGTTGCAAGACTTTCTTTAGTTCGGTTGCAGAGGGGCAATTGTCGATATGATTGAGCTTTGTCTCCACTGAAAGAAAGTCATAACTCTGACTCTGAGTTTCACATTGATTGACAGGTAAACTTGCTCACCGAATAGCTGCACAGGACTTTTAATAAGCACTCCGCCCATGTCAAAAATCACTGCTTTAATTGATGCCATACCTAGTTGAAACTGTTCAGCTGAACTGAACATAGAATTTTGTTGTTAGCTCGCTAAGCTGAATAAATACAGTAGTCACTGCCTGCGCTTTCGTATAAGTCTTGCTTGTTTTATTTGCGGCAAATTCAAGGGAAGCGCGGTAGTCGTTAACTCTGAGAATTGAAAGCTATTTTCCTTCCTTCAACTTTAGGTTCAGATAAAGATTTATAAACATCTTATTGTTTTCCTGGTCGGGATTATGCGACAAACTGACTACTGTTTTCGTTACAAAACATTTGAGTTTTTTACTCGTCTGTTTAAGGAAATTTTGTGTTAGTGGCTGTGTTGTGTCAGTTGAGAACAATTTGCTTCATAGCCTTCTGCGTCAATTTTTTCTGGAGCACTTGTTTTCTGACAATCAGTCAATTCCTAACATTTTGAGCAGGTCAGCCGCGGCCTTGTCCTGGTCAGTGACCTAAAACAACAGATTGTTCTGCTTTTGCTCTGTCACTTCATTACATACAAGCATGGTAGTAATGCCCATTTGTTCGGCTTCCTTCAAATTGTGCTCTATATCGTCCAGAAAGATGGCCTCACTGGCTTTGCAGTCTACCTTATCTAAGGCGTATTCAAATATGGCTTTGTCCGGCTTGGCTAGCCCTGTGCGACACGACTCTATTACCTATGTGTACAGCAATTTCTTGGTGCTCTATGCAAATTTCTCTGCTACTTGATCAAACATTGACTTATCGAAGTAGGTGCTACTGAGTGTGCGCTGTTTGTCGATGTAGTAGTTGTTGGTGACCACAACCGCTTTGAAGCCGTTTCTTCGCAGCTTCTGCACAGCTTCCAACATCGATTCTACGCACCAATCGTTCTTGTCCACCAAGTGCTTGGTGGAAGTGACCCATCCTAGGTAAGGCAGGTCTGGTTTAGAGAACTGCAAACGCTTGTCCTTTTCTTTTCTATATTGGCAGTGGAGACGTTACGTGTTTTCGGCAGAATTCAGTGAAGATCGGCTCGAATTCTTCGGCTGTTATCTCGCCTCTCTCGGCAGCCAACTTGTTATGAAGGGGAGGAGAAAAGAGGAAACAAAGACACCAACAGGAGGTGGGGATTGGGTGTTGTACCACATTTTTCCCCCACAAAAAATTTTTTTTTTTTTTTTTGGGAAAAAGAGAAAAAAAGAACTTACTATAAAGCCCGAAGGGGTTTAAACCAGAACCCCCCCCCCCCCCAAAAAAAAACCCCTGATCCCCATTTTTTCTCTAAGTAGTGTACAGACCCGCCCTATTTGAACTGCCGCCGGCCGCTTGCCAATTCAGGGTGCGCTGCGAGAACCAGCTCCTACGGCAAGACACGAGACAGGGCGTGGTTTGGCCGCCGATCGCCGAGCCCATCGCGGTTCTTCCGACCAATCAGGAGAGGGCCGAGAAGAACGAAGGCTAGTGATTGGTCGATATTTTGAGTGATAGCTTCTAGAACATTCTCTGTCTGTCTGGCGGGCCCTAAGCCTGTCTGGTTTCTTCACTTTGGCTGTGTTTTACTTTTGTGTGCAGTTGGTTGCGTGTTAAAGTCAACCTACAAAAGCTGCCTCTCTGCGCGACAAGACCCAGGTCGACTCCTGAAGTGAGCTGCCTCCGTCTTCCTAGCTGCCTGTAGTGTGGCTTTGCTGCGTTCCGCGCCGATTGCCTCAGTGTGGCTCGAGTGGTTCTCAGGTCGCTTCCGTTCGGCTCCCCAGTAACATGTTTATTGGGCGGTAAATGAGCGTCGTCAACAGCCATCGTCAAACCGGTTTTCTTTTCAACTTTCCTCTTTCTACACCTTTCTCTAACTGCGCTACAACGTGTTTTCCTGCTTTCTACCGTGTTTTGCTGTCGGCCGGTTATCGTTTTATTGACGTAACCTGCCCTTTACTACAAAATCTGCGTAATCACCAAAAACAACACCTTTTCTCTCCTCTTCTGCAACATCATCTGTCCGCGACCCCAGGTGGAACCAACGAGAGAAGTGTCGGGTTAGGACAGATTTGGAGGCGTGCCACCGAGATTTCTTTTAAAATCGCTGCTTTTGTTCTAAGGATGGAGTGCGACAGCGACAGCTCACCAACGCTGAGGAGGAGAGACGTGGGTCGAGGACTCCCCACGGGAAGAGGAACGAGCGCACAGCCGTCTCCAGGACCGGGGCGAGGACAAATGCCGCCGCCGGCAACTGCTATATCTTCGAGACCGGGGCGAGGACAAATGCCGCCGCCGGCAACTACTGCTTCATCTCCAGTGCCGCCGCCGGCACTACATCTCCCGGACCGGGGCGAGGACACATGCCGCCGCCGGCAACTACTGCTACGTCTTCAGGACCGGGGCGAGGACACATGCCGCCGCCGGCAATTACCACTGAGTCGGGACCGGGGCGAGGACCCATGCCGCCACCGGTTGCTCCTACTACTGCTTCAGGACGAGCAGGCGCTACTCGTAATGCGCCGCCGATGACGTCTCGACCACTACAGCAGCCGACCGGTGAGCCAGTAACTACTCTGGTTTATTCTAACGCGGACGGAAGGTTGGCTAGTCGAGCTATGCCCGGCTGGCGCTTGGGGTCCACAACCGTGGATGCCGTTCCCCAGCGACAGACCGGCACTACTACTGGCACTGCTCAGTTCCACCGACGGTCGGGGTCCACAACCGTGGACGTTCCCCGCCAAATCTACGCGTCAGATCCTGTGCCACTACGTTCCAGTAAGGAGGAGGGTCTGGCTATTCGAGCCATACCTGACCGACGAGCGGGGCCCACTGCTGCAGACTATGTGCCCCGCCGAGATGACGCGTCGAATTCTGCGCAGCTACGTTCCAGTGCTGAGGAAGGTTTGGCCATTCGGGCCATACCCTACCGGCGTTTGGGGTCCACTGCTGTGGATGACGTTCCCCAACGATACGCCGGCACTTCTACAGCTGCTACCGTTCAGCCTTATCTACGTTCGGGGTCCACTGCCGTGGACGACGTTCCCCGACGAGCCATTACCAAGACTCCTCCTCCATTGTCACAGTCTTCGGGGTCCACTATTGTGGAAGACGTTCCCCGACCAGCTACTACATCGGAGACTACGCCGCCGCGCTCTACGGCGGTAAGAGGCAGGGCTGCGTCGGTTAAATCGGACCGACAAGTAAGCTCTGCTCAGATGAGGAACGATTCGCGTCGGTCGGCCAGCAGAGAGGAGGACGAGCGTCGGCCGGTAAGGCCGAATTATTTGCCGCTTGTTCGGGGTCCAGTGCCAGTGTGGCCGACAACTGCTCCGCCACAGTGGCCACTACAGATGCAGCCGCCTGCCACTGCGCAACCGCCGCCACTGCCGCCGTACGGACAGTGGCCACCTTCGATTACTACGGTAGACGTGACGCAGCCGCCTCCCCCGTCGCCCTCATCGCTGGTAACTGTTTCTTACCAGCCTCAGATGTGGACGTTCGAGACGTGGGAGGGACCGGCGAGTTTCGGCCGCATCAGCGCCGATTTTCCGGTGCCTGTACAACTACCTATCGGAGTCAACGTGCCGGCAGATCCGGCCTTTACCAACTTGTCTGTGTACCCAGTGCGTCAGCAACGAGGACGAGGAGTGAGCGCGCCGCCAGGACGCAGAGCCATTACTGCGCCCGGAACCTCATCCAAACCTCAGGTGGGTGCGTGTGGAGTGTCTAGAACTGGTCGAGACCGGCAATTAGAGGAGGACGTGCCACCGCCGGTGACAAAACAGCTACTGCCTGAACCGCGCCGCCGCTTGGTGGCTAGTAGCAGTTCAGATGAGGAAGGAAGAGAGCCACCGTTGCTGAGGTACATGCGTCCGCTACCGGGGCAAGTGCTCCGGCAACAATCACGTTCCAAGGCTAGATCTGTGCGTTCGTCGCGACAACATTCCGGTGCTGAGGATCAGCCGCCGCGTCGTTCGCCGCGGTTGCAGACTCGTGTCAAGCAACCATCTGAGGGTGTACGTTCGTTGCGACTGCCAGCTGGAAGTGACCCACCTACTAAACAACGTGAAAAGGGTCCTTCTCCTACAACTACTCGCTCTCGGTCGGCTACCAGTAGTCAGAGCGGACGACAGACTGGTAGTAGTGCTGGCCGGGACGTTGCCTGGCGGAATCTACAACAAGACATTGAGGCAGAGGTGGTGCAGGAGTCGCCACGTACTCGCCAGCAAGGACGTCGACGCACCCCCGGCCCGGCTGCTTCCTATGCCGAGTGTGCGCAGCTGGAATTGGAAGGACAGGCTACTCCTGTCACTGAACAACAACGCGTCGAGATGGAAGAACAGCGAGCCCAGACGGAGGCCAAACAAATTACCACTCTTGCCTCCAAGGTGTCTACTGCCGTGCGTAAGGAGGTATACCAACTTGTCAACCAGACAGTAGACCAGCGCACAGAGGCACTGCACCGACGCGCCGAGGACGAGGCCAGACGTATGGAGGCAATACGTCAGCAGGCTGAGAGTGACAGCCGACGTCTGCACGCCTTTTTGGAGGACACTGTGCAACAACTCAGACAGACACCTCCGCGACCGGTCACGCCTGATGACTGGGAGCCTGTGTGCTGCAGCGGACCGGGCATGGTGCCACCGGCCGAATCTACACGTCCACTCTCGCCCCAAGGCGGCGACGAGGTGGAACCTGATCGGTGTTTGAGCGCTGAAGTCGACTCGGCCTGTCCATCAGATTGGGACGAGGACACGAGAGCAGCCGGACGTAACCCCTCTCCTACCAGACCGAGGGGAGAGGAAACAACAGTGAACGTGCTGGATCAGGCCGCCAACCGAGAAGAGAGAGGAGCTACGGATTTGAGGAATGGAACAGCGTCCTCGGCCGCACCGATCGGAGCAGATGGCCAGTCGGTTCGAGAACAACTGCTGGCCGAGCACCCTCGTGTTCTTCGAATGAGAGGAGATTTTCTACCCTCTCGTCGTGGACCACAGTCGCTGGCGGACACATACTTCCGTGAAGGAAGGACAGGTCGTAGAGGAGACCCTACGTCGCGACCTGACACTGCTCCCTCTGTGTACCGCCGACACCAAGCTCTGGAGGCAGACAATCGCGCCTATTGGGCCGAACCAGCTAATCGACAACAGCAGGCCCAAGAGCTGAGGTCGAGCGTGCAGCGCCAATGGCCACAGCCGGCCGTGTTCTTTGACTACACATTGGGTACCGCTCCGTACAGACGAGTGCCGGCGCACTTCTGTGAGTGTCGGGAGGACGAAATTGAGTCTTTTGTGTCACCGCATGATTCTGTTTCTCAGATTTCGAGTACTACGAGACGCGTTCGGAGGGCGGCGATGGATACGGATACCCAATACAGAGCGACAACTGGCTACAGGAACGAGAGGAGCTCCATGAGACCGGCTACCTCTCGGCGGATTCACACTTTGGATCCACCTACTAGAGACGAAGGGCCAGACAACGAAGCCTCTGGCACAAACATTCCAGACCAACCACCTCCCCCTGGTGGTTCCGTTGCTGCTACTGCTACCGGCGCTTATCAGACCGCGCCGGATAACGAGGGAAGGTTGCGTGAGTGCGAGCAACAACTGGTCGATCAACAACTGGAGTTGGAACGCTACCGCCGCTACTTACGTCGTATCCACCGGACCGATCCCAGATGGGACCCCACTCCTTCTCGTTCGGTCAGTCCGGAAGGCGAGGAGATTCAGATACCTACGCGAGACGTTCCAGAGCCAGCACCTCCTGCGCCTCAGCCTGCTCGCCCCCGGCCACTCCGACCGGGCGACGTAACAGTGCTGCCACGTCCGCAGAACGGTCAGCCACCAGCTGATCGTCAAACTGGACCGGGCCGCCCTACTGTTCGACCTGTGCTGAGAGATCAGCCACTCCCACGGCGTGTGCGTGTGCAGGAAACAGCCGAAGCCAGAGCCCGAGACTACGATTTGAACGAGAGAAGTCGGCGACTGGAGGGAGCTTTGCTACGCGCAGAGGAGGCTCTGCGTACTCAGTCGCTACACTACACTACTCAGGAGTTGGACTCCCTGCGCGATACCTACTTGCGACAAATTCGGCAGGCTGCTGCCGAATCTAGTCAGGACAGCGAGCGAGTGGAGAGGAGAATCGAAGACCTGACCTCCGCCGGGCTCCAACACATGCAGTGGGAGTCAAATCAGCAAGCGTTGAGGGACAGCGAGACTGTATCGAAACAACGGCCAAAGCAGGTGGTGTCAGACTACGCGGAAGCCCAGGACGATATCGCGGAACGACAGCGATTGGCGGCTACTCTACTTAGTCGCGCTGAGGACACCCTGCACAACATCGAGGTTAGAGCGGCCGACCAGCGAAGGGAGCCGTACTATCTACGCTCTATGAAACTACCTAAGTACGACTCTGACGTAGAAGACGTGCGTCAGTTTCTCAACGACCTGGAGGAGTACTTTGTGTTCGCCAAAGTGGTCGAGGACGAGGCTAAGGTAGCGCTGGCCAAAAGCGCTTTGCCCAAAGCTATGCGAGCAGCCATCGACACCGTGCCTCTGCTTGAGCGACTGGAGTACCGCCAGGTGCGACAGCTTTTGGTGGACCGTTTCCTCCCTAGGGAACGGGCTTTCGAGGTGAAGACGGAACTCCTCCGCATCTCTCAAGGGAGCCTGTCCCTTGATGACTACTGCAAGGAGATTGAGCGACGATCGCTGCGGCTGCACTACGCTGAACCAAACGGCAACTTGACCGAGTGGCAGCTGCTAATGTTCTTCCAAGGACTGACACCTGAACTTCGGCAGAAGGCCCGCGAACACAACGTAGAGCAGGGCTGTTTCAACCTTGCCGATGCCAGGAAGGCCATGCAGCGATTCGAGCCGCTGGAGTCAGAGAGGGTATCTCGGTACCCCCGAGCTGAGCCTCTCAGACGTCTTCCTCCCAGAGCTGCGCCAACAACTCGAGCACCGCCTAGACCACTTCGTGCGCCAGGATCTGCAGCAGCACCTCCTCCCGATGACCGCCGGAGACCACCGGAAGGTTATACTAGAGGAGGGGTGAAATCGCTGCCGAAAAACCAAACCTGGACGCGAGAGGCGTGGATGAAGTGGGTGAAGAAAAATCCACCGGAGAAAGACAAGGCAGTGAGCGACACTGCCTACGAGAGAGCGATGGAACTCTACCGCAGCAGAATAAACATCTTGGAAGGAAGTTTGGACGGAGAAGACCTGGAAGAGTTCGAAATGCTACAACGGGACACTGATTCGGAGACGGACCAGTCAGAGGCTGCGGTAGGAGTCGTAGAGGTCAACCAGGTGACTCAGGAGCTACAACCGGTTTTCAAAAAACCGGATACCATGCCGTTGCGACTGCTGAAGGTCGGAATCGGTTCTATGGAAGTGCCGGTACTTGTCGACACTGGAGCGGTCACTAATTTGTGTGGCCGTGAGGGACTGCGCATCATCTTGGCCGAGAGAAAGTCCAGAGGAGTGAAAACCAGACTACACCGAGCGCAGGACGTCATCTTGAAGGGATTCACGGGAGGCGGCAGAAAAAGCAGACACGTGGTGGACGTGACCCTCAACTACCAAGGACACCAAGCAACAATGCGGTTCGTAGTGGACATGAAGTGTCCATATCCTCTGCTGGTAGGACTGCCAGGCATCAAAGTGTTCCCTCAGCTATTGACAGCGCTGTTGTCAAAGCTGGTAGAGGGACCGCTCCCAGCTACTATGCCAACTCTGGGAGAGAAATCGGAGGAGGAGAACGAACCAGGAAGACCTGAGGAGGAGGATGAGCCAATCCTCCCCTTGTGCGACTCAGACGGACCGGAACCTACTCCAGTGCTGCCAATAACGAACTGTGTTCTCCCCGGAGAGACAGTTCCTGTTCTGGCCGCTTCAACGAGGGAGATACGCCCCAACTGCGTGGAGACCATCACTGGGTACGCTTCTACTGCCGACTTGGACGAGCGCACCTACTTCTTCGTCCCTGCGGACGAGACGGAAATCGATTTGAAGGTGCAGGGGCGAACGGAACACTACACCGACCGTTCTATCTTAGTTACGGTCGCTAATCCGACGGACCAGATCATCACAGTGGAGGCAGACGCTGAAGTCGGAAAGCTGGTACAACACCCTCAGAGGGACGATAAGACGGTGGAACGGCTGAAGGCCAGGGCCGAGGCAACAATCCAGCAAATCACCGCCGGCCTGAAGGAACAACCGAAACTACTCGACAACGACTGGGGTCTGACTGAGGAGGAGTTGGAGGCCATTCAGGCCACCATCACTCGCATTATCACCGACCCCGAGGAAAGAAAACTAACTATGTGCGGCCTGCTGCCGTTTGACGACCTGCCTCCTAACGTTCGGCAGAACCTACTGTCCTTTCTGCTGGAGAGGAATGAGGCTTTCAGCCTTACTGAGGACGAGATCGGTGACTGTCGTGTGGCCTACATGGACATCGACACGGGCGACGAGAGACCAGTGCGTCAGGCACTGCGGCGACTACCCTTCCACATTCGACCGAAAGTGGAGGCTAAGATTGCCGAGTGGTTGGAGGCGGGCATCATTCGGCCGTCTAACAGCCCGTGGGCCTCTCCAATCGTGCCAGTGATCAAAAAGAACGGTGACCTTCGGCTCTGCGTAGACTTCAGAGAGCTGAACAAGGTAACTAAGAAGAATCGGTTTCCGCTGCCACGCATTGATGACCTGCTTGATGCGATCGGGCAGGTGAAACCAGCTTGTTTCTCTACCCTAGACATCCGGTCTGGGTTCACCAACTTGCACATGCATCCTAACAGCGTGGAGAAGACTGCCTTCATCACTCACAAGGGCCTCTACGAGTTTGAGCGCGTGCCCTTCGGCCTCTGCAACGCTCCTTCCTTCTACCAGGAAGTGGCGCAGCGCATCTTGGGTAACATTGACCCAACTCGAGTCTTCACTTATCTGGACGACGTGCTTATCATCTCGCAGACGCTGGAGGAGCACAAAGATCTGATGGACCGTGTCTTCCGTGCTTTGCATCAGGCCGGTTTTCTGATAAACCTGCCTAAGTGCAACTTCGCACGGCCACACGTCCTGTTCCTGGGTTTCCAGATCGGGAAGAACGGCATGAGCACCGACCCAGCTAAGATCGAGAAGGTGAAGGACTGGCCGAGACCTACCAACTTGAAGACACTGCGCAGTTTCATTGGATTCTGCAGCTACTACCGCCGGTTCATCAAGGGGTTTGCCCAGATCGCTGCGCCGCTACACCAGCTGGTCAAAAAGGAGAATGCCTGGTCGTGGGGAGAGTCGCAGGAGACTGCGTTTCTCACGTTGATCAAACACCTGATCAACACTCCTGTTCTGCGCTACCCAGACTTCTCCCAACCATTCATCATCGAGTCAGACGCCTCCGGCATCGCGATTGCCGCTATCTTGGCGCAGGAGGACGAGAAGAAGAGGCGACACCCAGTGGCCTATGCTAGCCGCAGTCTGCGGCCAAACGAGCTCAACTACAGCGCCACTGACCGGGAGTGCCTAGCTTTGGTCTATGGAATCCAACAGTTCCGAGTCTACGTTTTCAACCACCAAGTTACCATCATCACGGACCACAACGCACTCCGCTACCTGCAGGAGAAGCAGCTGGTGCAACGGCTAGCGCGCTGGGCTCTGCAGATCCAGGAGGTCATGCCCAACATTGTCTACCGGCCGGGTAGAGTCAACCACGGTGCCGACGCTCTCTCTCGCATGCCTCATCAGAAGCTGGAATCGCGGAACGTGTACGGTATCTCTGACACCGTTTTGACGGAAGGCAAACCGTACGACGAATTAGTCACTCAGCAGGTGCCGTTTGATGACCACTTGGTCATGAACATCAACGCCGACATGCCCATCAGCTACCCTCACTGGGAGCACCTGACGATCGAGGGAATGGAACTGCTACCTCCGCTCTCGCAGCCTGACGTCATGGCAGCTTGCGTGCGGGGCAAAACCAAACACTACCAGGAGCGAGTGGACAGTCTGAGCTGTCATCCGATGGTTCAGGTTCCAACTCGGCAGGACGTGGAGAAGTTGGCCGCGATCCACCAGAAGCAAGATCCGCATTGGGCCGCCATGATAACTTACAAAACGGACGGCGCCCTACCTACTAGCGAGGAGATGGCTAAGTGGGTTCGGCAGAACCAAGAACACTACGTGGTAACCGGAGAGCTACTGTGGCACCTGCAGCCTACACCTACAGTTGCCGACAACGCACCAGGCGACCGGACGGTGCAGCGACTGCGTCTCTGCATACCTCTGCCGCTCCGCCCTCGACTGCTCTATGACCATCATGGGGCGCGAACGTCTGGTCATTTCGGGATTAGCAAAACCTACGCCCGAATGAGACGTTTCTACTACTGGCCGCAGATGAGACAGGACATCGCCAAGCAGGTGCATGGGTGTTTGTTGTGTGCAGCTCGGAGGGGACAATCGCCAACAGAAAACCCTCCTATGGGGCTCATGCCAATACCTACGGAGCCTTTCCAACGCCTCTACATGGACACCTTGAAGCTCAACCGGACCGCCACTGGCTACACCTACGTTCTGGTGGTCATGGATGCCTACACCAAGTTCGTGGTAGCTCGACCGCTGCGAGACCGGCGAGGACACAGTGTGGCCAAAGCACTGTTGGACTACGTGTTCATGGTTTTTGGACCACCCAGGGAGGTGATTTCCGATAACGGCACCGAGTTTAAGAACCGTTCGGTGCAGAAGCTGATGGAGATGCACACGGTCCGACATCGTTGGGCGTTGCCTTACTCTCCTCGGACCGGCGGACTGGTTGAGAAGATGAACTCCACTCTCGCTAACATGTTGTCTAGGCTGGTGAACAAGGAAGCGGACGATTGGGACCTGAACCTGTCTACAGTCGTCTACGCCTACAACGCGACTCCGCAAACTGCCACGCAACTTCCCCCGGCCGAGATGGTTTTTCTTCGGCGACTACACCTACCGAGCGCAGTGCCTGAGGCACACTTGACCGCTGACGCGCTAGTAGAGGGGCCATCTGATGAGGATCGCAGACAACAGTGGCAACGGGACCGCCGTCTGCTCGAAGACAACCTGCGACAGGCCCAAATCGCCAACCAGGAGCGATTTGACCAGAAGTGGAACACTCGCGAGACCAGAGTGAAACCCGGCGACAAGGTAATGCGGTACGACCCCAGCGTGCGAACAATGAAGCTGGCAATGCAGTACACTGGCCCCTATTCTGTGGTCGAGGTACAAGGGTACCAGGCCATCGTTGTGCCAGTGGGTGGCCGAGACCGAACGCCTCGTCGTGTGCACGTACAACACCTGTCTCGTTGCTACCCAGAATTGGAAGGACCCAGCTTTTTGCATCAGCGAGAAGTTGAGCGACTGCAGGCTACCGCCCCTCCTCTTCCTACGTTGCCGGAAGAACGAGGAGAAGAAGAGGACGAGAGTATCGCAGAGTTGGAGAGAGCGCTAGCCGAGACTACTGTGGGGAACGCCGGCCAGGATCTGGAACCACCGGACCATGGCGTTGCAACGGCGGCTGAGCACTGAGTGTCACTACCTGCGCTGTACATAGTGTATGTATTTACTTTTCCTTTCTTTTCTCTCTCTATGATATCACCCAACCACTTGATCGGCTCTCGGGAATATCTACCCTTTGCTACTGCCTCTCCTGTGCGGTACCCGGTGATGTGAGCTGTGGAATGGAGTGGAGGACGGCCCGGCGTCTAGTCAACGACCCCGGTAATGACCGGAGTCGGCGCGAGAAGAAGCTGCAGGTGTTCGCCCAACACCAGTTGGGCACGGTCCTGCCATTGACGTCGCGGCAGGCGGGATGAGCTACTGTGCCGATGCCCGGCCGACATGGAGGCTATCTCGGTGACCTAACGGCTACGTCTCCTCTACACTCCGACAGTCAATAGCGTTGGCTGTCTATCACCTCGTTTCCGTGCGAACATCAACGTGTAGAGGGACTACCAGCTACTTGACGCTGCCAGGGATTTCGCGGCTGACGTGATAAGTTCTCACTTCGGCACCCTGTCAACGTGCCGACCGATGAGAAGTGCCGAGATGGGTCATCTCGGTAATCTACCTCGTCTATACTACGAGCGCCGGTACCTCAGCGTGTGGACTGTTAGCGTCCGCTTATCAGCTACCTGATTCTACTATTGACGTCGCGGCTGACGAAATAAGCCGCCACTTCGGCACCCTGTCAACGTGCCGACCGTGCTAGTAGCGCCGAGATAGGGGTCATCTCGGTAATCTATCGACTGTACCCCCTCTACACTGCGTCCGCCGATACATCAGTGTGCGGACTGCTAGCGTCCGCCAATCAACCACTTTACTCTACTGCTAACGCCGCGACCGACGTGATGAGCCAGAGTCCCTGCAACCTGCCCGTCTGCCAGCCGACAGGTGGCCTGTACCACCTCTAGACAGCAACAACAACGGTAGCTGTGAAAAAGAAGACGGTTGCCGGACTGAGAATCTACGTTGGTGCCAATCGGGCCGAAGGGGTCACTATGATCCTCCGGCCATAACTTGAACACTGTTCGTGGACCCTATGCTGCGATACTACGACCTAGCGCTAGCTACTCCAGCGGTGTGTTAGCCTCGAGCGCCGGGTGACCAACGACTAAGTGGATGGCTGACGTGCGTTGATTGTACAACGAGGGAAGGAAGACCCTACTAAGGTATGGAGTTGCCTCTGTCACCGACCCGGTTCTAACCACCATCTGTGGGAGCGCTGACGAGAGAGGCCGAGTGTCAACCTGCGAAGTGTCAACCAACTGGAAACACCACTATCACCATCCACCTACCAACAAGGAGTGCGAAGAAGCCAGCGGATCGACGGTGCGGCAGCCTCCCTGTCTTGGATGCGGACTGACCTACCATTGGAATCGGCGGAGGGCTACGGCGCCGAGGACGTCGCCGACTAAGAAGGGGGCAATGTACAGACCCGCCCTATTTGAACTGCCGCCGGCCGCTTGCCAATTCAGGGTGCGCTGCGAGAACCAGCTCCTACGGCAAGACACGAGACAGGGCGTGGTTTGGCCGCCGATCGCCGAGCCCGTCGCGGTTCTTTCGACCAATCAGGAGAGGGCCGAGAAGAACGAAGGCTAGTGATTGGTCGATATTTTGAGTGATAGCTTCTAGAACATTCTCTGTCTGTCTGGCGGGCCCTAAGCCTGTCTGGTTTCTTCACTTTGGCTGTGTTTTATTCTTGTGTGCAGTTGGTTGCGTGTTAAAGTCAACCTACAAAAGCTGCCTCTCTGCGCGACAAGACCCAGGTCGACTCCTGAAGTGAGCTGCCTCCGTCTTCCTAGCTGCCTGTAGTGTGGCTTTGCTGCGTTCCGCGCCGATTGCCTCAGTGTGGCTCGAGTGGTTCTCAGGTCGCTTCCGTTCGGCTCCCCAGTAACATGTTTATTGGGCGGTAAATGAGCGTCGTCAACAGCCATCGTCAAACCGGTTTTCTTTTCAACTTTCCTCTTTCTACACCTTTCTTTAACTGCGCTACAACGTGTTTTCCTGCTTTCTACCGTGTTTTGCTGTCGGCCGGTTATCGTTTTATTGACGTAACCTGCCCTTTACTACAAAATCTGCGTAATCACCAAAAACAACACCTTTTCTCTCCTCTTCTGCAACATCATCTGTCCGCGACCCCAGGTGGAACCAACGAGAGAAGTGTCGGGTTAGGACAGATGTATGCTGGCTTAACATCGCTAGCTGCCGGTACTCTAACTGACTTAACGATTGCTGTTTGTTAAGGGCGGCTTGGAGTTTAAAGTATGGTAACATTGTTTTGGCGCAAGAATGAAATAGTTATCTCTAGCCTAGATCAACATGTACAGTACTAGATTCACTGCAATGCAGCGCCTGTTTTTATTATGGACAAAATAATAAGATAATCAGTCAATTTTCAACAGTTTCTTGAGCTCTTCCACAGCTTTGTCTTGGTCTTCCACCTGCAAAATAAGAAACTTGATAATCTGCTCCAATCGGTTTATACTGGTTTTGTGATACTCTACCTGGTCTGATATACAAATTACGTATGTACAGATCCTATCAATCGCTTTATCAATTGTGGGCATATAAGGAGGAAATTGGGTATCGAAGCTTGGTTATGCAGAGTAGGTTTACTAATAATTTGCCCAAATTGTTGTGATTCCGAGCTCTTTAGCGGCTTCGATATTTTCTTTTGTGTCGTCCAGAAATATCGCTTCTTCGGCTCTGCAGTTCAGCTTCTGAAGCATCAGTTGATATATGCTGTGTTCTGGTTTAGCCATCCCAACTCTGCAAGACTCGACCACCTAGAAAGTATGCCTACAGTAATACTGCTTTTTGCTTATTTTATTTATGTAGTAGAAAAGTAATCGTATACCTCATCAAAAAGGGAATGGTCCACATAAAATGTTGACGTAACTTTGTTCGAATGAAAGAAGAAATTGTTGGTCAGAACTGCAGTTTTGAGCCCGCAGGATTTTATCTGCCGAACTGTCTGCAGCATCATGATGTGGTGAATTTTGGTGTCGCCCATACCTCTCTTCAGTCCCTCACATAGCGGTATCTGAGGTATATCCACATTAAACTGCAATAAGAGAAATTGAGTCACTGATTCTTGTGAACTGGCAATTAACCTCTTTCCGACAGCACTCCATCACTTGTTGCTCGAGCTCTTCCAGAGAAATCTCACCCTTGAACGCTTTGATCGTTAGAGGGATCAGCTCAGGATAGAACATCATTTTGGCGAAGGCGAACTTACTGCTGTTCCCATCGTCAGACCCAACCATTTCTAAATTTTTGTAGTTTTCTGCCATGTACTACATATAGCTATTGAACCTATGTATTAAAGTACAAACTACTACAGGTTGTAACTTACCAAGTCCATAGTAACGTACAGTACGTACCTTTGGCCATTTTTTCGGGTCCATCTATTAGAACGCCGCCCATATCGAAGATCACAGCTTTGAATTCCATCTGTTGGTTTTGAGCCAGAGTTAAGAGTTGAAGACTCCTCAGAAACAAACTTGTTTGAAGAGGGCAGGCGGGCGAGGGGCTTTTATAGTTCAGTTTAACAAATGATGTCACACTGACGCTTTTGACTGAATAGATGGTGTGATCTTGTTGACTCTTGCACACCTCCTACAATAAGCTTACAACCACATAGACATGTGATAGGCAGGTGAACAGTAAACATTTGCAGGTGCCTATCCCAAAACAAGCAAAGCCTTTGCTAATCTGCTTCTGAAATGGGATCATCAGACGTCATTCAAAAGACTCTTAAGCTTACACCCAAAGACGGCAATTTACTGGTGTGCACTTGCAAACTCACTACGGTCTTTCGAACTGGACCTCTGGTCCTTAATACTCGGCAGCAGGCAGCCGGTACTGCGCCAACTGGCCGTTCTTATGTCAGCGGATTATTGGCTCTCCATGGCAAGCAACCACACCGAGTCCTCCGAGGCAACTACTGAGTCGATCTGCTCATTTCTGCCTGAACTAGTAGATCTAAGTGCCGAGCCTAAGGTTGTGCAGGTGTTTCAAACAATTCTATCAGGGTCTGAATTGACTCCGCCTGTTCTGAAGCTGTTTGGACAACAGTTGGTCACAGAGACCTCGGTCGGTTATAAATCAGATTTGATTGGTTCTGATTTGAGCTGGATCTTTAGGCGTGTCGAGCAAGAAAACTGCTGCATTTGCTATCGTTGTCTAGTGTGCAGTATGCAGGACTGGTTTTGCCGATGCTCATCGCTGCTTTACGCTCTAAACTGCCTGTGATAGCAAGAATGGCCGGGCAGACCGCTTGCCGGAAGTTGGAACTGCTCTTGCTTAATCGTTCTGAAGAAATGTTCGAGCTTGTTTCGGCCAGTCTTTTGCGGGACTTGGTACAAGTGTTTGACGCTTTTCTAAGAGAAAGGTCGGTCGGTTTTTGTGGCATTTCTACATGTTTTTGTGCATTGGACTGTTTGTAGGTTTGCTCAGTTGTACAGTTTGCTAATGAAACTTGCCAGTAGCTGGTATCCTGATGTATCTCTGGAACAGAGGAGCTCCGTGGACAGTGCAGAGCTGTGCGAGCTGATTCCTTCCGGCTCGCCCACCAAGTTCAATCGACTGAAAATGGTGCGCATGGTGCAAAACGGCATTAAGCACGGCAATGTCTATTCCCCTCAAGCTATAGTCAGAGCAATCGCCCCTTTCTCCTACGAAGAGTTGCTGGAGATCTTATGTGCAGAGGTATTGCGCATCTAACCGACGGTCATGTTCTGCTGTTGTCTTAGGAAGTGCGCCCGGCACTCTTGTATGCCTGTCTGAAAAGCTGTGTGAGTGAGTGCTTTCACGAAGAGCCTTCAGATTCGGATTCCCCTTCAGACCCTCAGCATGAACGACCTCTAGTCCGTGCTACGCGCATGGCGCTCTTAGCTAATGTCAACAGGGTTGTGCACATGCTGCAAAATAATGACCACAACGGGTGAGCACGCATTGGTTGTTATTGTCTTATACAGTCAGGCACTTAACGCCGCTTATGCTACTGGCACCATATATTGTAACGGCAGTGGCGTATCCAGGGGTGTAGGGTGGGTACACCCCCCTTTGCGGTGGAGGTAGGAAGAGAAAGTCTGTCAAAATTAGCGAAACTAATGAATTATGTACCAAGACTGTCTATTTTGTGCTCAGAATGCTTTTTAAATGCGTTTTTGAAGTCTAAATTTTTAAAATTTTCTCTCCCTGTTCTGGCAGAAGCCTAACCAGGCCACTTTAAACTACTAAAACTTGTAATTTCTGTTAATCGCCTGGAATGTGTTTTAAACGCGGGACCCCGTTCGGTTTCTGTGGTGGTACCAATATAGTACTCCTACCTCGACATTGGTATCTGTACCGGTACCATATTATATGGTACCACCGGTGTGCGATGATACCACCATAGTCCCCAAAGGGGGGTACCATATGGTACCGGTGCCATATATGGTGCCACTAGCCTAGGTACCGGTACCGTTTATGGTACCGGCACCATATGGTGCCAGTACCATAAACGGCGTTAAGTGCCAGATTGTCAATTATTTAAAGCCGCAGTAGGTTAGGGTAGACCAATAATAATCGGTGATGCAGGTACTGGCAACGAGCTCTGGAGCTGAGCTCGTGTGTGCGTTTGTTCTACGATCTGGTAAATCTACATTCCGTGCAGCCGCCACTCACCGACAGCGAGTTGCTGGTCTCAGTTAAGTTGTGTCGGTTGTGTCTTCAGGTCGGTTTCTCACTTTTCTGTTAGCTGTGTCAAATCTGAGCTGATCTTTTCAGTCAGTGGTGGTCGGTCGCTCTAATGTCAGTTATGTGCGAGTGGTGCACGTGTTTCAAATGCTCAAGTCTGTGCTGTCGCATCAGTCGGTCTCCGAGTGTCTGGCCCGTCTGGTCGACTCCAATACGCAGTCACTTCAGATGGACATTCTCCGCTTTACGCTGGATGTCTGCGTCCAATGTAATTCTTCGCACGCACTCTTTTTCTCCCCTATCACCCCAACTTTATTTGTTTCAGATTTTGGCCACAAGGATATTCTTTCAATACGCGACTCGCTAATCGTCCCTTTTTGCGTACCTGGTGATACTTGTGTAAAGCGAAGAAAAGCGTATATACGACAGATCTTTCAGAGGATGTGCCGGGAGACAGATTGGAGCTGTTTCTGGAGGCCTGGAAGAATATAAATGCTTTGCTCTGCTGGCTAGAGAATTGGTGCAACAGACCGGCGCCCAACACTCAGCAGGACGTGCTTACCCGTTCGGCGGTAGCTGGCGCTGTCTTAGGTTAGTTCTGTGTTCTCGGCCTATCATCCCATTTCCTAAGCTAAGCCTAAAGTGGGTGCTGGATTGGGTCAGCTGAGACTTTTCTGATTCAGCCATGGGCAGACTTCCGGTGGTATCGAACTTCGTACGGGCGCCGCTGTCTGCATTCCAATTCGGCTGGCGTCCCGAAGCTAAGTGGACTGCGAGAGGCAGCGGTCAGGAGAGTCTGGTGCTGCCGACCACCCCAGTCCATCAACTGCAAAACGTCGACGTACTCAGACAATTTGTGTGGCGGTTGTGCTGGACTGGTGAGTGATAAAGGTTTACTGAGAAGGTGGAATTGCTTTTTTCGTTGCAGGCTGGATCTCTCGACATCAGTTCGAGGAGGTGTGGATGGCTTTATTGGGAGTTCTCAGTGCCACGCCGGTCAGTCAGGAGCTGCTGTCTAATTCTGCTTCTGTACGTACCATCCGTCTAGTACAGTCATTAAGGCACTTTTCGGCTGAAGTCTAACCGCTAATTCTACAGGGTCAGCCGAAAAATAAACAAAACAACCCAGTAGATTTTTTGCTGTAGCAACCGCAAATCTCAACCGATTTGAATGAAGCCTTTTTAAATGAAAGATAAGTAAATTCTTGAAAGATTGATGTAACGGTTCTGAAGATAGCCTGCTTAGTTCCTCAAAGTCAAAATAGAGATTTGAACAAGCGTGATGCAGAACAACCCAGCAGATTTTTTTACTTTTTCAACCATGAATCTCAACCGATTTGAATGAATGAATCCTTTTTGAATGAAAGACTGATCAATTCTTCAAAGATTTGCGATTGCTACAGCGAAAAGTCTGCTGGGTTCTATTTTTTGACGGACCCTGTACTTCAGCCATAATGGCACCAGTGCCAATATGCCGTTAAAAGTGTCTGACAGTACAAAGCCTGATTTCGGACAGTTTAGGAAGTGACCGAACGATTGGTGGCGAGTGCGCTGGCTGTGCGATGTCTGACGGCGCTGCTTGTGCAAACGCTCTTGTCGCCTCAACCGGGCAACCCTCTCACTTCCTTTTACATCCTTAAACACCGAGAGAAACGCTCCGACTTTTTCAAGTCCACGTACGTCTGTCTGTCTGTAACCAATAGTCACGTGAAGACAATAAAATGATGTCTTTCACAGGTACGGTGTTCGTCTGTCGGTGCTGAAGCGCAAGATTCTGAAGACGCAGTTGCGCTCGCAGCACTACCTCACGCTCAGCAGACAGTCGCTGTTTGGGGCCAACGTGGAGCGCCTTCGAACGCTGGGTGCCTGGGACTTGGGCCAGTTTTCCATAGAAACGCTCTGGTCTTTGGTGGGAATACTGGCCGCCGAACGCAAACTCTTTGCCACCAGTCCCGACGAGCCCGAACAGACCACACAAACCGGTCGCAGTGTGTTTTATGGCGAGGAACCGCCGCCCGGAGAACTTTCGCCCTTGCGCCAGATTCCAAAGAGCGCCTCCACTTTCGTTCTGTCCACCAACTCCAGTCTGGATCTGGTCTCCTGTCTCCACTTCTTACTCGATCTGTATGCACACTGGCTCCGCGATGGCTGTGACGCCGTTCCCTTGTCACTTCTCTCTGCTACTGTTGAGTCGGTAAGTGCAATCTGCTTTAAACAGTCAGGCACTTAACGCCGTTTATGGTACTGGCACCATATATGGTGCCGGTACCTACGTAGGCTAGTGTAGTGGCACCATATGGTACCCCCATGTTCGGGGACTGTGACAGTAACTTGCAGGATGTCTCAAAATGAAAACCTTGTTGTTGCTGATTCCGCAAACCTTGACCAAACTGGCTAAACTTTGGAACACAGATGACATACATTGTAATAGGAGAGATTTTGTGTGTTAAAATTTGCAGTCTTGACTTGAGAAAATGTGCAGCTCTGAAAACAGATCTTCAATAGAACACATCAAATCCGCCCTGCGTTCCAAATTTCTGCCAAGTTGGCCATGGTTTGACACACTGTACACTAATTTCTTGTTTGTCTCAGACTCTGTTGGCACACTGATTAACACAAGCACATGAACGCAGCTAACGTGATACCATACATGTAACAGGTCATTCACCGAGGGGGGTGGGGGTCTGGCGCCGGCTGGGCGGTCTGAGCCCAAATTCTAAGGAGGTTGGGCCGCCGAGGGGGGTGTGACCGAAATTTTTTTGCTTTTCTATAAGAAGGTCGCAAAAATTCGTAGGGGGGTATTGGCCGGCCAGGGGTAAACCCCCCTCACCCCCGGTCCATGTATGAATAATCGTCAGATTTCGCAAACTTGGGCTCAAATACGGCTATAAAAGCGCTGTTGTTTTAGCGACCTTAGTATCTGAAGTTGTAAAAAATCGCGAAAATTTGCTCAAAATATTACTTTCCAGAAAAATCGGAGGGGGAGCCATTGAGAAAATCGTCTCGTGGGGGTCCCCAATCGGGGGTCTAGCCTAAGTCGGGTTGGGGGCAGACCCCGACCACCCTGTTATATGTGTGAAGAGACGTTTGAGCTTACCGTCCTTAGTTTGAGTGTGCGATTGGATAGTGATTACAAACAGTGTTCTCGCACTGGTTAGACGTGTTGGAGTCAAAGGAGTGTCTGCAGATGGTGGTGGTGTCAGATCTGTTCACCGAGCGGGGGCAGTTCGAGTGGCTGCGCTCCCAGCTGCGCGGCGTTTTGCTGAATCGAACGTTCGAGGACGACTTGTTGGTGCAGTTTCTAGTGCTGGGACTTCTCAAGTGCACCGCCGTTTTGGGAATCGTAAGTCTTAACTGCTACTTTCTGGTCGGATCCAACTAACCGATTTGCAGGACGAATTCGACTACGAGAAAGAGTCGGAGCTGCAGTACTTGGTGGGGCAGCTGCTGAAATGTCCGGCCAACTCGTCTCAAGCGCACCCTCAGCTGGGAGTGCGGCATTTCACCGTGCAGGGCCTTCTCTACATACTGCAAGCGCTGAGTCCCGACGAGCTGCTGCCTCACATGCCGAGCGTGTCAGAGTTCGTGGCTAAAGAACTGGACGATCTTCTGTCCTTAACCGACCGCTCGGCCGTGCCCAGTCGTCCTCAGACTCTCGCCTACCAGTTGAGTGTTTGGGCGCTGGGTTTCTGCATCGCCGAGTCGGCTCGTGATCTCAACTCCAGACAGAACTTTGTGCCACGATTCTTTGAGGTGTCTTTCTTCTTAACCTGTCTGCCTGTCTCATAGTTCCATCCCTACCAATTTCAGCAATGTCAACGGGCGTTCATTTCTTTGTCGTTGGGTTCGTGTCAGTGGGAGGCGGTGCTTTGTGGACTGGAGTCCCTTTTAGTTATGACGTCATCAATCGATAATCAAAAGCGTCTTATGCTGACCAAGCTGGCCACCACCTGTCTGGCCAGGCCGTTGAACGCCACTCATACAGTGCTGTCGCTGCAACTGCTACTTACCTGCTTTTATACTGGTTTGTTGCTGTATGTCAGATACTGTATGTACATAGATTTTCTCTTTTGACAGGCTTGTACAACGACGGCGGAGGACAGGCGGAGCCGCAGTTGTCTGCCATGGAGCAGCTGATTCATCTGTTCGCCAAGTGAGTGCTGTTCTAGACACTAGACTAACCTTTACCGGCCGCTTTCTAGAGTGTCTGGCGGTTCTTATTCCGAGTCTTCTGCAGTAGGTCAGGCGCTGCCCAGTTTTTTGGTGGACAGTTTCAGTCCCGGAGATTTGATGAACAGAGTGGTGTCTGAATTGCTGGCACCCACCCAGGCGCATCCACGCGCTCTTCTCTGCGTCGTAAGAAAGGTAAGCAGAGTGATTCGGCTCACTGTTTAACGCTCGTCCAACAATATTTCTGAAAGTACCTGTGTCTGCCATACATGTAAAAGCCGGTTTCTTCATTCCCCATCGGCACATGACGTTTTATTACAATTTCGGGCAAAAAATTGCTAAAATACCACTTGCGTCTGAGTGATTTTTTGGTCTAAAGCCGTAGCTATTTTTGTTACTCTGATCCATACATGTAACAGGGGCTCTGGGGTTTACCCCCACCCGACTTAGGCCAGATCCCCTCCGGTTTTTCTGACAAGTAATTTTTGAGCAAATTTTTGCGATTTTTTGAAATTTCAGACATAAAAATTGTCAAAATCGCCTGTAAAACAGCACTTTTTAACTGTATTTCAGCCAAAATTAGCGATTTTTGACGATTGTATCCCGGGGGGTGAGTCTGGCAAGTTTTTTTATTTAAATTCCCTGAGTCACCCCCAGTAGAGTGGCCTCGAGTTTAAACTCGTTTAAACTCCAGGTTGCCTCCCACGCAGTCTGCGGTTTCCGCCGAAGGCTAAGTGAGTGTGCTCCCCAATTATTTGGAAGCTGGCAAGTAGAGACAAAAACCATGGAAGCTGGCAAGCACAAATAAAAAAAGGCACTATAAAAAGACAAAGTACAGTTACCGGAAGCTGCGGAGCATGGGTAGCAAAAGCTGCGGAGCAAGTGTGGGTGGCAGAAGCTGGGGAGCAAAGAAAAGCATAATATAGAGGCGGTGCCTAAATTTATGCCAGAGCACGCGCGCCTTTGTGCTCCGAAAAAGCACCTCCGCCGGCGAGGTGCATTTCATAATAATGTATAAGCCGGCGAATAAAAACCGCAGGCGCATTAAACTCGAACATCACGTCATCAACTAGACAAAAAACGCTCCGTTTGGAAATGGACGCTCGACTGACAGATCGATTAGCAAGGCACTGTTTCAGTATGTTTAGTAGAGTTTCTTAAAATGGCATGGAGTCAGCGCCCAGACTATTAAAAACAGAAAACTATCTCAATTCTAAAAGCTAATAAGTGGGTGGGTGGAGTTTCTACATTTCAGCTACTTTTGCAATCTGTGGGCAGCTGGTGGGGAAAGGCAATTTAGGAGTGGTCGGAAGTGTATTTCACAATTATTTGCCAGCACAAAGAAAAAAGAGGCAAAGTTTAAAACAGCAAACCAATCACATCTCTAATAGCTTATAACTGTTTATCTTGAAACGTGAACCGAACTGATTCTTGTTGCGCAATATTGAACAACGAAAAATTACATTTCTTCAAAGCATGCCAATACAAATTAATGATTTAGTGAAGTACAAGTGTAAAAGCAGGTGAAAGCGCAAGCATAAAAGCAAGTGGAAGCGCAAATCTAAAAGCAAGTGAAAACGCAAGCATGAAAGCAGGTGAAAGCGCAAGTGTGAAAAAAAGTGAAAGCGCAAGTGTAAAAGCAAGTGGAAGCTCTGAAGCAACTGAGCTCTAGTGTAAAAGCAGGTGAAAGCGCAAGTGTGAAAACAAGTAGAAGCGCAAGTGTGAAAAGCGCAGGTCTAAAAGCAGGTGGAGGTGCAAGTGTAAAAGCAGTTGGAAGCTCTAGTGTAAAAGCAGTTGGAAGCTCTAGTGTAAAAGCAGGTGGAAGCTCTAGTGTAAAAGCAGGTGGAAGCTCTAGTGTAAAAGCAGTTGGAAGCTCTAGTGTAAAAGCAGGTGGAAGCGCAGGTCTAAAAGCAGGTGGAGGTGCAAGTGTACAAGCAGGTGGAAGCGCAGGTCTAAAAGCAGGTGGAAGCGCAGGTCTAAAAGCAGGTGGAGGTGCAAGTGTAAAAGCAGTTGGAAGCTCTAGTGTAAAAGCAGGTGGAAGCTCTAGTGTAAAAGCAGGTGGAAGCGCAGGTCTAAAAGCAGGTGGAGGTGCAAGTGTACAAGCAGGTGGAAGCGCAGGTCTAAAAGCAGGTGGAAGCGCAGGTCTAAAAGCAGGTGGAGGTGCAAGTGTAAAAGCAGGTGGAAGCTCTAGTGTAAAAGCAGTTGGAAGCTCTAGTGTAAAAGCAGGTGGAAGCGCAGGTCTAAAAGCAGGTGGAAGTGCAAGTGTAAAAGCAGGTGGAGGTGCAAGTGTAAAAGCAGGTGGAAGTGCAAGTGTAAAAGCAAGTGGAAGCTCTAGTGTAACAGCAAGTGGAAGTGCAAGTGCAAAACCAAGTCAATGCACAAGTGAAAGTACAAGTGAACCTGTGTGAAAAATGAGTGGAGGAAGGAAGGAACGAACAAACAAATTAGAACAAACAAACAAATGAATGAATGAATGAATGATTTAGACTCATGATTGACTCATTGTGAATCATGATTGACTCATTTAGACTCATGATTGACTCCTTGTGAATCATGATTGACTCATTTAGACTCATGATTGACTCCTTGTGAATCATGATTGACTCATTTGACTCTTTTTTATTGACTCTTTCGATTCAATCGGTATTGCCATATGGAGATGTGTTCAATTGCTGACTGACATACTGTACTTTTCTTTATCAAGTTAATTGACTGTGAGCCACTCTTTTGAATCATATGCATGCATGTCCATTTCTTAATGTTTTGAAAATCTGTTAACTCAGTAAAGAAAGGATTCCAATCACATAGAATTTTATGTTTCAAGTTTGTTGTAATTTTTAACAGGGTTATTACCGTGTTTGTCACTGGTCTTCTTCATCACTGTCTTCTTCATCGCCTTCATTTGGGTCCAGCCATGCTTGAATTACATCAATGTTTTTCTTGATGACATTGCGCAACAGAAATTTTCGTTTGTGCCATGCTTTATCCATTGCTTCTTCTTCCTCAAAATCGTGTTCTCTTTCATACTTGTCTGCTGTATCGCATATTTGTCTGTAAGTCTTGTCTTCGTTTTGCAGGAGTTGAACAAATTTAACATGTTTTTTATGTTGAACCGAACCAGTTCCAAAAATTCTGTCAAATGTGGTTCTCTCAAAAGCTGTTGTGGAGTTTCAAGATCTTGCTTAAACTGGTCACAACTTTCTGCAATGACCATTCGCCATAGATTTGATGTTCTGTCATCATCTGTCTCATCTTCTGATGACTCATCAGTGCCACTAACGAGTTCCTCATTTGGTTTCTCACTTTCATCAACACTGTCAGCATCAGACATTGTATTGTCACTGTCACCTTCCTCAGTCATAGCCTGAATCTTATGAAATCCTCTTTCATGTCTCGCTCTATTTGAACTCGATGAGAATGACTTCAGACAACTTTGACAGTTATACATTTTCAGCTCTATTCTTTTTTTTTTCAGAAAAGAAAATTTGTTTTTTCTAGAAGGTCTTACGTCACCTTGGTGAAACCTAACTGCGACGGGTTTTCGTGTTGAAAGGTATATTTTCGTATGTGCACACGAAATATACACACAGGTATTCCAATACCGATTGAATCGAAAGAGTCAATAAAAAAGAGTCAAATGAGTCAATCATAATTCACAAGGAGTCAATCATGAGTCTAAATGAGTCAATCGTGATCCACAAGGAGTCAATAATCATGAGTCCAAATGAGTCAATCATGATTCACAATGAGTCAATCATGAGTCTAAATCATTCATTCATTCATTCATTTGTTTGTTCGTTCCTTCCTTCCTCCACTCATTTTTCACACAGGTTCACTTGTACTTTCACTTGTGCATTGACTTGGTTTTGCACTTGCACTTCCACTTGCTG
This sequence comes from Sabatieria punctata, assembly GCA_030248155.1. Classification (NCBI taxonomy): domain Eukaryota; kingdom Metazoa; phylum Nematoda; class Chromadorea; order Araeolaimida; family Comesomatidae; genus Sabatieria; species Sabatieria punctata. The sequence goes on along the minus strand of JASANB010004965.1, from coordinate 3,468 downwards.
TTACACTAGAGCTTCCACTTGCTTTTACACTTGCACTTCCACCTGCTTTTACACTTGTACCTCCACTTGCTTTTACACTTGCACTTCCACCTGCTTTTAGACCTGCGCTTCCACCTGCTTTTACACTAGAGCTTCCAACTGCTTTTACACTAGAGCTTCCACCTGCTTTTACACTTGCACCTCCACCTGCTTTTAGACCTGCGCTTCCACCTGCTTTTAGACCTGCGCTTCCACCTGCTTGTACACTTGCACCTCCACCTGCTTTTAGACCTGCGCTCCCACCTGCTTTTACACTAGAGCTTCCACCTGCTTTTACACTAGAGCTTCCAACTGCTTTTACACTAGAGCTTCCACCTGCTTTTAGACCTGCGCTTCCACCTGCTTGTACACTTGCACCTCCACCTGCTTTTAGACCTGCGCTTCCACCTGCTTTTACACTAGAGCTTCCAACTGCTTTTACACTAGAGCTTCCACCTGCTTTTACACTTGCACCTCCACCTGCTTTTAGACCTGCGCTTTTCACACTTGCGCTTCTACTTGTTTTCACACTTGCGCTTTCACCTGCTTTTACACTAGAGCTCAGTTGCTTCAGAGCTTCCACTTGCTTTTACACTTGCGCTTTCACTTTTTTTCACACTTGCGCTTTCACCTGCTTGTACACTTGCACCTCCACCTGCTTTTAGACCTGCGCTTCTACCTGCTTTTACACTAGAGCTTCCAACTGCTTTTACACTAGAGCTTCCACCTGCTTTTACACTAGAGCTTCCACCTGCTTTTACACTTGCACCTCCACCTGCTTTTAGACCTGCGCTTTTCACACTTGCGCTTCTACTTGTTTTCACACTTGCGCTTTCACCTGCTTTTACACTAGAGCTCAGTTGCTTCAGAGCTTCCACTTGCTTTTACACTTGCGCTGTCACTTTTTTTCACACTTGCGCTTTCACCTGCTTTTACACTAGAGCTCAGTTGCTTCAGAGCTTCCACTTGCTTTTACACTTGCGCTTTCACTTTTTTTCACACTTGCGCTTTCACCTGCTTTCATGCTTGCGTTTTCACTTGCTTTTAGATTTGCGCTTCCACTTGCTTTTATGCTTGCGCTTTCACCTGCTTTTACACTTGTACTTCACTAAATCATTAATTTGTATTGGCATGCTTTGAAGAAATGTAATTTTTCGTTGTTCAATATTGCGCAACAAGAACCAGTTCAGTTCACGTTTCAAGATAAACAGTTATAAGCTATTAGAGATGTGATTGGTTTGCTGTTTTAAACTTTGCCTCTTTTTTCTTTGTGCTGGCAAATAATTGTGAAATACACTTCCGACCACTCCTAAATTGCCTTTCCCCACCAGCTGCCCACAGATTGCAAAAGTAGCTGAAATGTAGAAACTCCACCCACCCACTTATTAGCTTTTAGAATTGAGATAGTTTTCTGTTTTTAATAGTCTGGGCGCTGACTCCATGCCATTTTAAGAAACTCTACTAAACATACTGAAACAGTGCCTTGCTAATCGATCTGTCAGTCGAGCGTCCATTTCCAAACGGAGCGTCTTTTGTCTAGTTGATGACGTGATGTTCGAGTTTAATGCGCCTGCGGTTTTTATTCGCCGTCTTACACATTATTATGAAATGCACCTCGCCGGCGGAGGTGCTTTTTCGGAGCACAAAGGCGCGCGTGCTCTGGCATAAATTTAGGCACCGCCTCTATATTATGCTTTTCTTTGCTCCCCAGCTTTTGCTACCCATGCTCCGCAGCTTCCGGTAACTGTACTTTGTCTTTTTATAGTGCCTTTTTTATTTGTGCTTGCCAGCTTCCATGGTTTTTGTCTCTACTTGCCAGCTTCCAAATAATTGGGGAGCACACTCACTTAGCCTTCGGCGGAAACCGCAGACTGCGTGGGAGGCAACACAGAGTTTAAACGAGTTTAAACTCGAGACCGCTCTACTGGGGTGACTCTGGCCAGTTAATTATCAAAACTTGCCAGAGTCACCCCCCGTACTAATGACGATTTTTAGTTAAAAAATTGTGATTTTTTCGATTTTTGAGCATTTTTTTGTGCCCAATCACCTCCAAATTATGTGCTCAGACCCCCCCGGCCGGCGCCGGACCCCTCCCCTTCGGCGGATGACCTGTTAAGAGTCCGTCTCTGGTCAGATCGCGTTTTGGTCCTTTGCCCTATTCAGACCCAAAATTGAAACTTTGAGGTAGAGAGCTCTAAGTTGGCACACTATTTCATACTTATGAGTTATCTTTCAGCTGCAAAGGATTAGTGGATCTGACGCTCCTGTCCTGAGATATAGCCTTCCGAAGATCGGTCCGCTTAACTATGGGACCAAAATTTCAAACTCGAATTTCTCGCTTCAGACTCGGAATTCGGACCTAAACATTGGGGGTTTTAGAGTACTTTTAGACTGCTTTAAGAAACTTTTGTCAAATTTGCGTTTTCAGAAAAAAAATTTTTTTCGCCCCCTTTGCGCCCCCCCCCTAGCTCGTCTGGAACCCCCCCCCCCAACCCCGTTTTTTTTATTTCAGAAAAGTTGCGCTGTCAATTACCTACCGTTTGGTGTAAAGCATTGTTTGCCCAGACCCGTGGAGCGTGAAAAATGGAGGTCAAACATGTCCCGGTCGCAAAATTTTCGCACTTTTCTCAGGTTGAATATTTACAAGTCCGGTTTTCCACCTACTAGTACGAATTCGGACTTAAAAATTGGGGGTCTTAGAGTACTTTTAGACTACTTTAAACTTTGTCAAATTTTCGTTTTCAGAAAAAAAAATTTTCGCCCCTTTGCACCCCCTAGTTTGTCTGGAACCCCCTCAACCTCGTTTTTTTTTATTTCAGAAAAATGTTGCGCTATCAATTACCTACCGTTTGGTGTAAAGCATTGTTTGCCCAGACCCGTGGAGCGTGAGAAAATTGAGGTCAAACATGTCCTGGTCGCAAATTTTGCACTTTTCTCAGGTCGAATATTTACAAGTCCGGTTTTCCACCTACTACTACGAATTCGGACCTAAAAATTGGGAGTCTTAGAGTACTTTTAGACAACTTTTAAGAAACTTTTGTCAAATTTTCGTTTTTCAGAAAAAAAATTTTTTCGCCCCCTTTTGCGCCCCCTAGCTCGTCTGGAACCCCCAACCCCATTCTTTTTATTTCAAAAATGTTGCGCTATCAATTACCTACCATTTGGTGTAAAAACATTGTTTGCCCAGACCCGTGGAGCATGAGAAAATTTAATAGTAGACGAAAATATTCGATTAATAAGAAATTTTTGAATAGTGCGAAAAATTTTGCGACCGGGACATGTTTGTCCTTCTCAATTTTCTCACGCTCTCGCGGGTCTGAGCAAACAATACTTTCCCACGGCAAACATTACAGGTAATTGATAGCGCAACATTTTCTGAAATAAAAAACGGGGTTGGGGGTTCCAAGCAGTAGAAACAGAGGCGAAAAAATGTTTTTTTCTGAAAACGAA
>JASANB010004964.1:0-99706 GCA_030248155.1 Sabatieria punctata | reverse complement strand
GGTTTGGTCTGCATTCAATTAACCTACACTACAACCAGCGTTCTTGTACATCGAATTCGCTTATTTTCATTTTCCCAATAAACTGCTTGTCTTTCATTAGGTTTGGTCTGCATTCAATTAACCTACACTACAACCAGGGTTGTTGTACATCGAATTCGCTTGCTGTAATTAGAATGCGCGGTGAGATGTGTGCGGTCAGAGATGGGCCCAGGCCAGTTGGCTCAATTTTTCAGGATATAAACAAGACAAGTGAATGTACTTATTGTGAAATATTAGTGTTCCAGGACGTTCCACCTCCTGTTGGTTCTTTCTGAGAGGACGGAAACTAAATAGTACTAAGGATGGCCCACGGACATTCTAAAATTATGAGTATAAAAGTAAAGCGTGTCCAAAAAGATGCGATCTGGCAGTTTTTTTGCGAATATCAGCAGTCACCTTTTCAAGTTGGTCTGGGAGCCAAACGACTTTGTTGAATACAGCAGAACAGTCATCGTGAGGAGGACCCGAAGCAGCAGTCTAAGAAACAGAAGAATGAGTGAAATGGGGTAATCTCAAAACCTAAAGGTTACATACATTGTAGTGTAGAAATATAAACTCTTTTCTTATTTGGTGTCATTTCCCCGAAATATTCAATAAATTACTTGAAATTTGAGGAATAATCTGCTAAGAGCGAGGAAATTTTACTGTCTTGAAAACACTTTTTAGTTCCAAAGTAAAGAAAAATTCAGCTGCGTTGCGACAACACATTCTGCAGTAGACAACAATTCGGTTTTCAGCCTACCTGAAACCCAAAACGGGCTTTATACGTTCTTCGTTTAAACCTAGAATAGGGTTATATACGTATTTCAACCCTAATTATGGGTTTCGGACTGCCTTAGAAATCCTGAATATGTTTCAAGGTCACTTGGAAGAAACCTAATCTGGGTTTTTTCACTGCATAAAAGCATAAAAACCCTAAACAGGGTTTAACAGTGTTTTTGAAACCCTATTTAGGCCCGGTTCACACCTGCCTGGAATAAGCGCTAAGAGCATAAGCGCTGTTTATACTCCTACTGTAACCCTTTGAGTATAATCTTTGAAGCTTCCTTAGCATCTGGAACCCTACCAGAAATCTGGCGAATGGCTAATGTCTGTCCTATTTTTAAGAAAGGTGATCAGTCAGAACCTTCAAATTATAGACCAGTGTCATTGACCTCACCTTGCTGTAAATTAATGGAGGCTATAGTGAGAGATCGTTTAGTCCAGTACTTGCAAGTTAACCAATTGTTAGTCGAAGCACAGCACGGCTTTAGACCGGGCCGGTCTACTTGCACACAGCTACTTGAGTGCTTTGAGGATTGGACTGCGGCTGTTAGGGATAAAAAGGTAGTTGACGTAATATACCTAGATTATGCCAAATGTTTTGACTCTGTATCACATGACAAACTAATACATAAGTTAATGCACTACGGAATTAAAGGACAACTCCTAAATTGGATTAGAGCTTTCCTCCAAAACAGACTTCAGTCGGTTGTAATAGGTAGTAGCACCTCCAATGCAGTCAAAGTAAGGTCTGGCTGCCCGCAAGGTTCAGTATTGGGACCTTTACTCTTTCTAATCTATCCGGTTGGCGTTGACCCTACTCCAATTGGAGTAGTTTCCTGACGGTAAGTAGTTTCCGACTTTGCAATTTCGAAAATGCTTACCGTCCACCCCTCGCGCATTTGTGGGCTGGTACTAAATCCTTACCGTCACCACGCCCACTTGAACGCTTGCCAAACTGCACGGTTAGGAAGCAGTTAGGAGAAAGCATGGTTTGCCAAATGCACGGTTAGGAAGCAGTTAGGAGAAAGCACGGTTTGCCAAATGCACGGTTAGGAAGCGGTTAGGAGAAGCAACAAACATGTCCCGTCTAAAGTCGGAAATCTCGAAGTAAGGAACCGATTTAGTCAATCGATCGAGGCTCCGCCCCGTCAGAGGCTCCGAAAGCTTACCGTCGGACAAATTTGACGCCCACCGAAAGTCGTGTTTCTATCCGTCGCAAATTTGCTGCCGGTTAGCCACGGTTAGAAAATCCGACTTTAGACGGTCTGTCCTAAGGAGCTATGCCAATGATCTTTTCTCTGTGGTTCAAAATTGTAATTTGAAACTTTATGCTGATGACGCTAAATTGTATGTATGCTTTGACAAAAATACTGATGTTTTTAATTTGCTCCAAGCAAACCTGAACAGGGTGTATGATTGGTCTAATCTTTGGCAACTACAGTTGTCACTATCAAAGTGTGATGTAATTCATATTGGTTATGGTAACCGTTCTCATAACTATGTAATTGGCGATACAATTTTAAGTAATAGGACAACAATAACCGATTTAGGCGTTATTGTATCTGATGATCTGAAATTCCATAAGCACATTGATCATATCTGTGCTAAGGCTAGACAACGGATACATTTGCTCTTTCGAGTGTTTAGAACAAAATCGGAAAAAGCACTAATAAGGGCGTATAATTCATATGTAAGACCTATACTGGAATATTGCTCCCCAGTCTGGAACCCTACTTATGTGGGTGATAAGGACAAACTAGAAAAAGTCCAAAAAATGTTTACTCGAAGGTTATATTATAGATTGTATCCAAATCAGGAGAGACCTTCATATGGGGTTCGTTTAGATAGGTTTAAGTTAGAGACGTTAGAAAAACGACGGTTGATAACTGACTTAAAAATGTGTTACCGTATTAACAGTGGGCATAGTTGTCTCTCCTTTGACAAATTTTACTCACGGCCCCGGCGAATGTCGCGACATCACAGAAACTCAAGAGCTCTCTATATGCCTAGGTTTAGGATTGACGTGAGAAAACACGCCTTCTCTATAAGAACTGTACCATGTTGGAATAACCTTTCAGAATTTGTGGTTCAATCGGAGACTCTGGGTCTTTTTTCTAACCGCTTACAAACCGCTGGCTTGGGAGACTTTTTGAGTAATGACAGGTGGGATTAAGAGGCCAATGGGCCCTTCCCTTCCTCTTCTTCTGCAATAATCCTTGCACTAAAAAAAGAAAATTATGGAACTATGCGTCTGTAATGATTTTGGTTATTTTCTGTGTTTTCTTTTGTTCACTCGTTGCTACGTATGTATGTGTTGTAGATGATAAACTTTCCTAACCTTCCTAACCTACTGAAGACACACTACTGCAGTAGTTTTTCGCCAGTCTCTGCCTCATTTTTTACAGTCTGGCGAATATACGCCAACCTTAACTTGAATCACATACACTACTGCAGTAGTCCGAGCAGAATAGAAAACAGCCGCGCCGGCTCCCGGTGTAAAACTAAAGCCAACGAAAAAAAGAAATAATTCTATTTTCCACGGGAGCTATCCGAGGAAATGATGGATTTAGCTTAGAAAAGCACTAGAATGGCAGCAGAAAACATTTTTAGCGTCATATGCACACCCAGAACCCGTCAACAACCATTCAACACCAGAAACGTATGCAGGCTCGACCGTTTTGGTAGTGATCGACGAAGATTCAGACGTAATCAACCGGACAGAAGAAGCTTTTGCAACATCTGACAACACCTACAGTAACTGTCTTATTTTATTAATAAACTTGGAGTGGAACTCAAGTTTTGCCTAAAAATAACGGACCGACTGTCGTCGGAAGTAAAATGTTGCTGTTTTCTGTTGAAAAAGTCTTCTGCTGAACGGACAAAAAAACAAAAAAATGTTCTGCCGGTGCCCAGAAACCCACTTCATACCTGAAATGCTTTTGAAATTGCAAAAACCGCACTAAATGCGCGTCTCCGGCGACCTACTGCAGTAGGAAATAGAAAATTTTCTATTTACTACTGCAGTAGTTTTTCCTACTGCAGTAGCGCGGCGGCGCGGGCGCGGGTGTTTATACTCCTACCCAAGACTACTGAAGGAGTCGGCCAACCTACTGCAGTAGCTCCTACTGCAGTAGCTACTGCAGTAGGAGTATAAACAGCGCTTTAGTCCATAGCGCAGACTTGTGTGCCATGCGCTATGCGCTAGAGTTAAATTCTGTTCAACTTTTATGGTGCATAGCACTTAGTCCAAGCAGGTATAAACCCAGGCGTTAGGGTTATACGGTTTCCTGGAAACTCGAACAGGGTTCTAGAAGGGCTAGAAATCCTGAATACGGTTTTAAAAGTTTAGCTGGAAAAATGAAACAAGTTTAATGGGTGCTAGAAATCTATAAAACACATACGCTATGTTTTTTTGGTCTGAAAGTGCAGAGGAAGGCGTTAGAGAGCATTACGAAGCGGATGTAATATCGGCCTAGAAAACTTGAGCTGGTGATTTTTCTGGGTTTTTAGGAAGAAAACGGGAAAAATACTGATAAAAAATTGGCCGATGTGTTTTCGGAAAATTCCATTCCTGATTTCAAACCATTGCTTTTCAATCTCTGCTGCAGCTTTAGCGATTTCCGAGGAACAGGTATACAAACTGTACGTACGTACGTACAATTATAGTGAATACGTACTACCGCATGATACGCACAAAGAAAATGGGCAAATTTACTTGTGGTCTCTTACTGTAGTTTCGTCCTTCTAACGTGACCGATCGTTTGTTTGTTTTGCTGGCGATGAACCGAGTTGCTTACAGTGCAGTGGTGAGTTCTGGCCGAGCTAACCGATACGCCTGTTTGGTCTGTGTTTCAGTCAGATGAAGCCAAATCAGGATCGTACTCAGGCGTAGTCAGACCAACGGTTGATTGTGGTGCCGGGAGCGAAGGTGCCAGCAGTGTGTCTGTACGCAGCAGTCAGTCCAACGTGTCAAGTACAACTGACCAAGATTCAATGGGAAAGGTGCTGAGGAGGTCGCTAGAGCTATTGGCAGTAGAGAAACCGAGCTCATCTGTCCACCACGGCGAGTATGCGCGCTGTCTTAGACAATTATTCGATAGTAGTCGGTCACCTGTCCTTCACACTGTGGTGCCGGTCAGTGTGCCACATATTTCTACCCACAACATAGTAGATCTCTTCTTGGAAAGCCGTTTGCACGTGACGAGACATTTGAAGACAACCGATGATGTCTACAAGCAAGTTAGACGCCTGAGTCTGAGCTGCCGCCTCCAAATGGAAGAAGTCAGTGGCAGCAGCCGAATTCCAATCTGCGTTAGTATACGGGTTTCGAGCCTGCGGATTTTGAGATGGCAGTCGATCACTCTTGGTAACCGCATGAGCGCAGTAATTCGGTCGGCCGAGCGCGTAGCTGTCTGTGCCTTTCAACGGCTTGCCAAGGTATGTGCAATGTATCGCCTTTTTAAGCTAACTACGTAAAATAAAAGTCAATTTTAAGAGTCTGAGTTTTTTATTTTGCATTTCTCATAACTTTACTGGGATGGTGGCTTTGCACCCAGTGGCGTATCCAGGGGTGTAGGGTGGGCACACTCCCCCTTTGCGGTGGGGTGGTAGGAAGAGAAAGTAGGTCAAAAATAAAAGAAACTAATAAATTATGTACTGTCTATTTTGTGTTCAGAATGTTTTTTAAATGTGTTTTTGAAAGCTAAATTTTTATAATTTTCAAAATTTTAAAAACTTGTAATTTCTGTTAATTTTAATATCGGAATGCCTTTAAAACGCGTTTTTGAAGGCAAATTTTGCTAAATTTTCTTATAATTCAAAAGTTTACACTTCCTTTCCGAAATTCTGGATTCACTTCGTATTCTTTTTGCATTTCTGTTCTGTTTGCAGCGTTGCATTGCACGCATGACACATGTATGTACCTTTTTTACTAATTAGCGCAAGTACGTAAACGGCAAAGGAAGAAACATTTTGCTTAGGTAACTGCTACGTACATACATGTACATCGTTGCAGGCAACTGGAAGCACGGAGCAGTTGGATAGGTATAATGGGCACAGAACGCAGCAGAGGATTACTACTCTTTTGAAGCGTGTTTTGAATGCAACCACTGTGGTTCCCACGAGGGCTCGCAAAGCAAGTCTCACTGATGAACGACAAGTGATCAGACCAGCAATGATGCCTCCGGCCGAAACGTACAAAATGGGTGTCATAGAAACGGGCAAGATTTTGGTGGTAGAGATGTGGTTCGAGCATTCGAGTTTCCAGTCGATGAGGTCGTTGGCTGGACGAGGGCATCAGCCCAGCAAGGTGGCTACCATAGTGGCGGTGGCTCAGCACGAAACCCTGATGAACATGATTGCGTCTGGCTCCGGCCAACAAACAATTGATCAATGCTTTTTCAAAATAGAGCAAGCTAACCCACCTGCCCCGAACCCTGACTTTATACATTCAAAGAAGTTGAACTTGAGTACCGCCAGACAACATTGTACACAATAATTTTTATTTGCTTTGTCCATGATGCATGCCTTTTGTAATTTCAGCTGTTACGCAAGTTGCCGACGTTAAAGGTAGTGGAAAACCGCCCAAAGCGCCAGGTGGGAGTGCACCAAAACCCAGTGACACGAAGAAACGAAAGGTTGTCAAAAACTCCAGAATCAAGTTGTCCGTGTCGCAGTCAACAGACGGCGGGAGGTCAGAGCGACGTTCGCTTTCGGCTACTAGAAAACTGAGTTCCTCCAGTATCTGCTCTCGGTCTTCCGCTTGTAACTAACCAACGCCTCTCATTAATCAGTTTTCAGTGTTCTATGTGATCTTTCTGCCAACAACTACTCTAACCTTTATCCCTCCTGCTTGCTGATTAGTTAAGAATACATCTAATAAACAAATTACAAATGTGTGAAAAAAGTGCGCCCATGCATATATACAGGTTATTCAATTAAAAACCGGAATTTGCCTCCAGCTTTAGTTTGAGCAGACGTATCCTTTAGCTTAAAGTTCGTATTGGTTACGGTATCTTATCCAACAATAGAATTTAGACTTCGCGCTAGTTAGTATCGTAGATGTTCACTTCACGCAACAGATCAAAAATTAGCGCCGAGCGCCGATTCTTTCAGCGCCGATTCGATATTACCATGCCTTTTTGCACGGGACCAATCACTGCCTCTTCTTTCTGAACCGCGTCGCAGCGTGCGGCGGCAACTTTAAACCACCCCGCTGCTGCCACTTGGTTAATTGCGCGTGATGTTCAATCGATTTTTTTCGCTTTGCTGCCGTGCTCACACACTTTACATTACAAGTGGATTACGCCTGAAATCCAAAAAATCCTTTATCCTCTTAGATCTCAGTCCGACTTTTTGCACTTTGTTTACCTTCCCTAATGGCCAAGCAATTTTTGCTTATCTAAAAAAGACTTAGCGAGGTCTTCATTCAAGAAGGCAAGTTCTAGGTGTTCATGTAACCGCTAAACACTCGGAACAGCAAACTCGTAGCCAATTGAACATGCCAAAACGCAGTTGTCGTCGTCGTCCGTTGTGTTGTTTCCTCCATCTTATTTCAGTTCATACGGTCAGAATGGAAGATCAGTGATCTTGGTGTCCTGGTTGGACTGGACCATAACTCAAATTTGTGTTTTTCGAAACACTGTCTTAAAACTAAAAACTTGAAGTCCGGTCGAGAGCTGGGCCCGTATTCATAAAACAATTTAGGACGTAGGATTTCCTAAATCTGGCCGTTTAGGACGCCGCGCGGGCCGTAGGACAATTCATAAAACTTTGCTTAGGATGGCCGCGCTTAGGAAATCCTACGGCGTAGGACGAAAACCTTAGGTAGTAGGTCGCGAGCTACCTACGGCTGCTTAGGACGTAGGTTTTAGCGTGCGTTGCATGCGATAAACACTCTTGGTTGCCTGTCTACCAATATCTCGGCTAGAAAACATAATTATAAACTTGAAATTAGTAGTAAACATTTAAATAGTCATGTTATTATTGAAAATGAAGTGTTCTTAGCTTTTTACTTTCATACCCGTTTGCTCTGTATTATTGAAAAAAAACGGCTAAATTACGGTTACAGAACAGAAATGATTACTTCTAGACTCAAACTTGGGCTTCCGGTTGGTGCCAACAACAAAACTTGAGTCAGGTTTGAATTTCCCTCCTAAACATGTCGCGTGGCGGTGGCTCAAACCGCTAATAAAAGGGGCTTAGGATTTCCTATGAGTATGATATCCTAAACTGTTTTATGAATAATCCTAACATACGGCGTATAGGATGTCATACTCGTAGGATATCCTACGGCCAAATAGGACGTCCTAAGCGCCTTCGGTTGTCCTAAGCTTAGGATATTTTTGTGAATACGGGCCCTGATCGCTCTCGCTCGTCTCTATAACGTAGAACGAGTCCATCTTTTTACGTTGGTTTCTCGCTGAACATGTAACGTCACAACACAACAGCGCCTGCATAGGGAAGTGTAAGTCTTGCACAACCGCACCAAGCAACAGAAACATTCGTAATACGCTAACGATGAAGTGAGCAGAAACAGAACAAAGAAAGGTGCAGCACAGGCAGACCCGTACGGCGAGCAAAAACCAAAAACAACGCGGCAGTGAGGGCAGCGGCAGCAGGGTGGTTTAAATTTACCGCCGCACGATGCGGCGCGGTTCAGAAAACAGGGGCAGTGATTGGTCCCGTGCTTTCTTTTTTGCTTTGGTTAACAACGGGAATTGGTTGGTTGTGGTTGGTTGGTTCTCCTTCAACAATCAACTCCCCCACGGTTCAACTGGAACATACATGGGCCGGAACAAATTTCTCCCTCCGGGAGGGGGGGTGGGGGGGGGGGGGGGTTAGCCGGCGAGGGGGGTATGGAGTATGTTTGGACGGCCGAGGGGGGGTATGGCCGACCGAGGGGGAGGGGTATACCCCCCCTTACCCCCCCGGCCCATGTATGAACTGGAATACCTTGTTCACGTGATATCATAGCTTAGACTACAAATTGAGATCGATTTTATTTTTTATATCGATTAGAGCAATTTTAGTTCGGGTAGATGAAGATGATCATCAATTCAAAACATGTTTTTGCTGTTTTACACAGAAGAAGTTGGCCCCGGGCCGTGCCAAGCTTTTTATCTAGAATGATGAAAAACAGCCAGACAACCGTTACTTTAGAACCCATTCCATTGTCTTGTTAGTTGTGGTGTGGCCCAGATAGCCAGTAGCTAGCGCTTGAGAGTTTATGCTAGCTGAAAATTTACTATTAAATGTGCGTCGACTAGCGCCTTGTCCAAGGTTTACATTGCTCAGCTCAATCAGTTACATTACAGCTCCATTACAACCTAACCATACATTTGCATGGTCGCCGGCTCACGGGGACGACCAGGTCTCCGTGCGTAGTTGCCTGGATATAGGTGCAAATTTTCGGTGGGAAATTCAAATTTTGGCGGGAAATTTAAATTTTTGCCCAAAATTTTAGCGAAAATTTCTAAATTTTCTGAATAAATTCAAAAAATTGCAGGATAAATGAATTTTTAGACAAAAAATTGCCGAAAAACCACTTTTCTGACAGAAACATTGTCAATAAAATCGAAATTTTCCAGGGAAGTTTGAAAAAATTTCGGGTTTGGCGCGTAGTTGCTTGGAGGAGGTTGTGTAGTTGTCAGAAATGATTTCTGTGGCTTAAAAACGCATCTGGAGCCTTTCTAGCAGCCTCTAGCAACGTTTGGTAGATTTTTGTTTTCGTCCCCCCGGGCACTCCCTATGCTCATGTATGAACCTAAAGTTGGATTCATACGCGTGTAGAAAAAGATCTCCAGGCGACTTTTCTGTAGAAAACTGTCGCTCGGTGTAGATAAAAATTTTCTGCTCAACAGACATTTTTTGCGAGCTTCTTCCAAATTTTTCGCCGGTTGAGGCTTTCCTGCATTGTTATAGTCGGTTCGCACTAAAACAATATCATTTACACATTTTTGCCATTGAAAATTCAACATAAGCAAGGCCGGCGACAAAAAATAGTTCAATTTTTTAACTATATTTTTCTAGATTTTTGTGAAAAAAAGATCTCGCGCGGCGTTTGGGAGTGTTTCATACTTTAAAGGAGTTTTTCTACAGAAAAGTCGCCAGACGATCTTTTTCTACAAAAGTATGAATGCACCTTAAGGCTGAAACCTAAGTCTAAGCTTGAGAAGCTACCTAAGCAATGAGCGAAATAGTATGATTTTAAAAATACTGTCACCCGGAATACGGTGGATACAGTAGCCTATATTTACCGGTTTTATAGTCCATATAATTTTTTCTTTCTTCCTGGACCTCCAATCTCAAATCTTTATCCAACAAAAAAATCTCTCACAAGAGCAGAAGTCAAATAAATATCACTTGGCTGGGCAAAAACAAACCAAGGTACCCACCCACCCATACATGTCATCCGCCGAAGGGTGGAGGGGGGTTGGGGTGGGTCTGGCGCCGGCGGGGGGTCTGAGCAAAAATTTTGGGAGGGGGGTCGGGCACTAAAAAACGCTCAAAAATCGAAAAAAATCGCTTTTTGGGCTAAAAAAACGTAAAAAATCGCTAATTTGGCTGAAATACACCTAAAAAGTGCTGTTTTACAGGAAATTTTGGCAATTTTTGTGTCTGAAATTGCAAAAAATCGCAAAAATTTGCTCAAAAAATTACTTGCCAGAAAAATCGGAGGGGGGGGGGGTCGGGAAAATCGTCTCGTCGGGGGGGGGGGTTCCCATCCGGGGGGTGGTCTGGCCTAAGTCGGGTGGGGGGCAGACCCCCAGACCCCCTGTTACATGTATGTACCCACCCATTGAAAAAATGGCTGCGACCCCGAAAATCGTTAGACCCACTGCCAAGATTCAGATTTTGACTCCCCAACAATGTCCCTGTTATGCTCAGCTACAGCAGTTAATTAAGTTCTTGACAGAAATGCTGTTAGTCTCTGAAAATCCATCCAACTGCAAGCAACTTCCTTTGTGACTGCTGGGCAGCGGTGAGGCGCTGTCTAAAACATCATCCTAACCCTGACTCACTCATGGTTTACTGCAGTTTGATATTATCGGTACTACACTAAAAATAAGAAGAGTGAACAAAGAACCGAATAGCAGGAAGATGTCAGCTACCACCACTCAAGCAGAGGACAACGTGAGTTTGTTTTATATGATCACATTGTAGAGGTACGAATTGATAGCGTATACATCTTACATGGGCGGCGGGGGTGAGAGAGTTTACCCCCTCGTCGGCCAATACCCCACCCTCGGTCGTTCATACCCCCTCCCGGGTGTTCGGTAAGTAAAACTTAGATAGCAGTAGAAACATTTCGCCACCCTAATACCCTACGGGCCCAGTCAGCACTTTACACACCCCAAACATTTGAAAATGGGGCTGCTGACTTTCTACTACTACTGCAAATGGAAAATTTACCATCAGAATACGGTTAAAATGCGTTTTTAAGAGCCAGTTTCTGAAAAGATTTTCACCCTTGTTGGAATTTCCTCCTGGTTCCTGGGTGGTTGCTGGTTAGGGAATCTTACTCTGCAAAAGCCACACTAACCCTGTGTGTTTCTACTGGTTGATTTAGGTTACGCTGGTGGGTGACGCAAACGACGTGTTGCACAACGCTCACGCCTGTACACTGAATGACGGTTCAACGGAGTTCGGCTCTGTTTCTCACTACTGTTACAGTCGCATTATGGCTCATCTCAATCTGTCTGCTGAAATACCAAAAGTTTTGGAAGCCAGCAGCGTTGATTTGCCAGTGGTAGCCGCTCAGTTAATTCGAGAACATCTGCCACCAGGCTTCGCCTTTGAATCTCTCACCGAATATCTTTCTGCCTGCAAGGACGCTTTCATGCGTGAAGGTAAGTGACTGTTTTAGAGAACACCGTAGTTATTTGCATAGTTCTGGTAGCTGCCGGTCCAGGAGAAGGTCGTAGTGGTTTCCGCCGGGAGGGGGATTCCCATAGTTAGGCGCGAACACAAAAAAGGACGAAATGAAGTTACTACTCTGTGTTTGTCGTTTTTTTTGCTTTTCCGAAAGGCTGCTTTCTAAGAAAGATTAACAAGTGGGTGAAGCAAGAAATTGTGAAGGTCAGTTAATTAGTTTCAGGCTTGCAGTTGCGTTTCGACCAAGACAAGGAGTTTCAAACAGCACTGATGGGCACGGGTCAGTCACTGCTAGTAGTGTGCGATCCACGGGACACCGACTTCGGTATCGGTATGGACGGTGGTACCTTCTGTGCCTGGACCAAGAAGGAAGCGATTCGTCCGGACACTCTCTACCACTGGATGCTTAGACCAGGCTCTTGTCCGCACCTCAACATAGGCAAGAACAAGCTCGGCCTTCTGCTGATGTGGCTGCGCAGCGAGGCGCTTAAGGCTGAATTGCTGAGAATGCGCAGCCAGGCCACATACGCGGTCGAAGGCTTCACTGTGTCCGACCAGCTGATCGCCTTGACCGGTGTCTTCCGTCCGCTGAGCAACTTCTACGCTCTTCCCATCTTGATCAACGGCAAACGCTACCGCTCGGTCGAGCATTTCGCTTACAACAAACTGTTGCGTGCGCTCGGCATGGGAGAGAAGAGTCTGGAGAAGATTCGCACCACTGCCGACCCTGCCTACGTCTACAAAGTGGCCAGCGATGTGCTGGTGCAAGCGGAGAACCTGAGTTCTCCCGCCTTCCACAAGTATCACCTGCGAATGACCAAATGGTACGAGCGAGCCATTCGCGTCAAACTCGCCCAGTATCCCATCTTGAAGCGACTGTTGCTTTCGACTGGTAATTGTGCTTATCTTTGTTTAGACTCATAGATGTATGTACGGCTTAGGTCAACAAGTGTACTTTGCGCCTGACTAAAAGTAGAGTGTTTTCAGGCGATGCACTTCTGGTAGAAACGAATTGTATGGAAGACAAGGACTGGTCTATTGGAACGAGTGAGCAGGAGATGCAACACTTGCTTTGCAAGCGCTACTTTGCACCTGCTGACGTGCTTAAATGGTTGCTGCTGCTGCGCAAACCCCCTAAGACACTGGCCCACCTCGGCTTCAACAAGACTGGTTTGTTTCTGATGAAACTGAGGCAGGCCATTGCTTCTGATGAAAAAGAAAACTGCGCGTCATTGCCCCTCATCGCCCCGCCATCCGACCAGACGTTGCGCAGTCGCGTCTCTGCTCATATGATCTGCTTTACGGCCGAAAGCATCTTCCATCCGCTCTATCCTTCGGTCGTGAAAGAGGAGGATGGCACTGCCTATCCCACCGCTCAGCATTACATTTGTCACGAGGCTGCTAAATACTTCGACTTACCTACCTCTGCCTTGACCGACGTGCTAGAAGCGCACTATCCCGGAAATGACGTATCAGTGGTGTTTGGAACACACTTTCAGTCCAGGTATTCCGCTGCCGTCTGTTTGCTATTTTTGTTTGATGCAGTCGCCGCGTGCGTGACTGCTTTTGCTAGCTTTGTTTGTGCTACGATTTTTTTACTTCATGCGTAGAAATAAACCGTTGTCAGCTGTATTTC
This sequence comes from Sabatieria punctata, assembly GCA_030248155.1. Lineage (NCBI taxonomy): Eukaryota > Metazoa > Nematoda > Chromadorea > Araeolaimida > Comesomatidae > Sabatieria > Sabatieria punctata. The sequence goes on along the minus strand of JASANB010004964.1, from coordinate 86,391 downwards.
AGATCAATTTTGTTTGACCTTAATCGTTTTTTGCACTGGATATTTCTGTTGAATTTTTGGACCTGTAAATTGTTCCAGCAGCGGATGATTTTGGCATGTTAGTCGCGGGGGTTCCTGTAGGTTTTTCTATCCCGCCATTTGAGCTAGACCCACCCCAGACAGACCTCACCTGCCAACTTTCTTCCTGGTTAAGCAACAGTCTGCCCAAAATGACCGCTACCCCAAATTAGTCGGTTCCAAAGCGATTTTTCAGATATTGACCGGCGGGATGACCTATTTTATGGGCCACGTATGTGCGCGTTATTATGAACGGTTTCAGGTTCCCTCCCGTTGAGCAGTTGTATGCGTGGGAGTACAGAGATCTGCTGAATGTAGTAAAGAAGGCGTTGCAACTGAGATTCGAGCAGAACGAAATGTTTCTGCGGGCCTTGTTGGACACCGGCGACGCGTTGCTGGTGTTTTGTCAACGGTTCTTGACAGATCAGTGCGAGTGGAGTATTGGAATGCGCGAAAAAGAACTGAGGACTTGGATGGACATGTGTGGTCTGAACACAAACCAGTTGGTCGATCTGACCCTGGCGCCACTCTCGCATCGCCCTTGCTATCTGGGCGGAAACCGACTGGGCTTCTTGTTGATGGAGATCCGTCGCGAGTTCGTTCTCAAAGGAGTCTTTCCGCACAATCTTCCCGAACTCGGTATTAGTCCCGACGGCATCTTGGGCTCAGGTATTTCGACGCTCGCTCACCTTTTCACCACTTCAGCTAAAACTATTGGCGTAGCTTTTTGTGTGTCTAGTGCCTTTGGTTTTAGTGACCCGAGCTTTCCCACTAGTTAATTTGTGACCGCGGTTTAATTTCTACCCGTCATTGCAAAGTATACACGTGTCTGGGGTTTCCCCAGCGACATACTTCCCCCAGACGAGATTTTCTACCTCTGCGATTTTTCTGGCAAGTAACTTTTGGAGCAATTTTAACAGTGCTTTTTTCTTGTACAGTCATGTCTCGTTAATCCGGATAATCGACTTCCGGACAGGATTATACCAAGTCCAAATTTCGCCCATGTTATATGACTCGTTAATCCGGACCCATTTGCGGTCCTTACTTAAAACTTTGAATTGTAAAGTGGTTTGTTAATCCGGATTTAGTTAAATAAAAGACAAAATTCCTGCGAAATTTTGTAATTCAGATATGAAATTTCAATGTTTTAATCAGCTGAATTAAACTTTTGGCTTTTATTGAGGAGGTACTGCTGCTGAATCTGATACGCAACTAACGAAAAGCTGTCATTTATAACTTTGACCCGAAAAACAGTGTTTTAGTTTTGATTCTTTAATCGGGAAATTCGCTAATCAAGACAAGATGGGCCGGTCCTAATTTGTCCGGATTAGCGAGACATGCCTGTATAGTTTTAACTACACCAACATTTGTGTTCACTGTCAACATTTGCTAAACCTATTGCTAATTCTTTAAGACACTGCAGCATTATGTTTTACACTTAATTTCTTAACAGGCGGCTACTTATGGTTAAGATATATGCAAAAATAGGAATTGAGCGTTTTTAGCTTGGTTAAGTCGTACATTTGGTCTGTGAAGCGGTTTTTATCAAGACTGCTGATTATTTTATACGATATCTTGAAAATTTTTGAGAGGAAATTTTGGTAGAACGAAAACCCGTTCTTTTTTAGTTGGTTAAGTTTATCCGACACGATTATGCAATACTGAATCAACGGACCAGAGGGAGGGCTGGGCCGTTAGCCGGCTACAAAGCGGGTTCTTGGAAAATCCTGAATATCCGAAAACGCTAATTTCAAATCCCTAAAAGGCGCGAAAATATTTTTTGTCTGCGCCTTTGGTTTAGGGTGCTGTACGATGGGTTAACAACAGTGAATGTTTAGATTCAGCCACTGAGAACATCGACCTGTTCGATTACTTCGACTTACTGGACGAACACAATTATCTGGCTGTGTGGCCCAGTAAGTTTTCATCCATTCTACTGTTTGGACAGTAAGATTGTGCTCCCGCGTAGCTCACTGTACCCGCTGTTGCGGCCAACTGGTCCAGACGAAGTTTGAAGTATTACACTAAACTACGCCAACCCGGTTTGTAATCTTCGCCTGAGCCGACTGCGATGCGGAGTTATGAGGCCAGTTAGCGGTCGAGCCAGTTTGGCTTATTATTATTAACATATTTGTTGCCGAGGTTATTTGGATAAAGTGCCTTGCCCCACAGTTAGGCTTGCGAGGTATACTGTGAAATGGGAGTTTATGAATACTAACGCAAACAAGCGTTCGCACAGGAACAGGATACACAAAGCACTCACTAAACTATCAGACTCTTTCAATCGGTATGAGAGAACTTGCAGATCCGCTGGTGCTGACGGCCAAACGCAGCGGCAACGACGAGCTGTGGGAACGCGTCACAAAGCGTCAGGTGCCTGAACACGTGCGTGCGGCGAACGACGCCAAGACCGCCTCTCAGTTCCAAACGGTGTTGTCGTCGGACGAGTTGGACAAGTCGATCCTGGACGAGTTGGATGCCGACGTACTGCGACAGCTGGTGCTGGCTCTGGTCAGCAAAGTGCGCGCAGCGTTTGTGGCCAGTCAAATGCAGCAGCACGACATCATGTCCGTTTAGTAGTTGTTCTGTCTCGCACGTAATAATATCATAGTAGCTGGGTGTTTTAGCGCCGCCAGACGTCAAATCGAGCGACTGACAGATCTCCGACAGACGATGGCCGCCATCGTTCTGCGACCTCACAGTCTGGAGCAGATGAAAGAGAAGGAAAAAGCGAGCAAACCGGTCAAGCACTCACTTCCAGCAGCTATGCAAAGTCGTCACGGCGCACCGGCACCTCAGAGTAGGTTTCAGTATTGGTTAGACGGCTTTCTTGCATTGAATTGTCATTCGGACCTGTCATTCGTATGTCATCTAACAGTCAGGCACTTAACGAAGTGTATGGGCGACCGGTACGTATTAGAGTAGTGGTGCAATGCATGGTACAGGTACCATGGTGGATGGTGCCACTATCTTAACAGACGTAGAGTTTACTCCCCTTTGCAGCTCAGACACCCAGGCGGCATACATGTACTAGTGTTTCGGGGTTACCCCATAGCTAGAAAGGCGTGTTTCGGTTTCCTCCTTTCCGGTTTCCTCCTGTAACTAATAATGATTAGTTAGTCTTGTGTACTAATAATAAGAAAAAATCACTTACAAATTTTGCAACCGTGAGTCCTGAGCCCGAATGAATTCATTCCGCTCAGTGCTGCAGTCATACATTTAACAGGTCATACTTATCTAATTAATACACCTGGTTCGAATTTTTAACTGTCATTTCCGACATTTAGTTTTAAAATGACGCACAACTTGCTTGCTGCAGTAATAATGATTACAGCTCACCAAATTAGGCTAAAATTTGAAAAGAGAGGAAATTGGAATATGATGGGAGGAAACCGGAGAGGAGAAAATCGAAACGGAGGAAACCGGAACAAACCAGCTAGGCCAAGCCCCCTCACCATCCCAAAATGCAAATATTGGTTGCGGCGCCAGTACTAACAAACTAGCTCAGAAATCACTAAGTTTTAGCTTAAAATGCGATTAAATTGGCTCTTATTAACTTGTTTGGCAGCTTAAAAATAGCGATTTTCAGCCTTCTTATGGAATAAAACTACTAAAAATATTTCCAGTTATAATTTCTTTTCCAGTTCCATTTCCATTCCGTGCTAAAAACGCATTTGCAGCCGTTTCGGAGCTTTTTGAAATTTTGGACCCGTTGCCCTCTCTCCATGCCAGCCCGGACCTGTTACATGTATGCTACGGTAGCTAGGCTGCAGCAGAATAGGTACTTCGGTAGAAGTATAATGCTCGTTACTGTATGAAATACTGCATGGTATGAAATTCATGGCACCTGTACCCTGCGTGTACCATGCATGTCGTTAGGTGCCTGGATGATGTACTGTAATTAATTAAGGTTTTGCCTGTCTGCTGGTTGTTAATTTATCGTGCCATAAGTTTTCTCTGTTCTGTTCCTCCACTGAGTAAGGTAGCGTGTACCAAAGCCAGATGAGAGTGAGCCATTCCGTGACGAGTGGGGTTATTGGTATTCTACCGTGGTATAGTAAGACTGCTTGCTCAAGTCGCTAACAGTGTCGGATGCTCGGTTTTTGCTCCGTTTTTCGTTATGTAAAGAGTCTTGTGCAACGCTTTTGACGTTTTTCGGTTCGTAGCTGTTGTCATTGAATCTCATTCAAAGCGTTTGCAGTACTCGTTGAGAAACTTTGGGAAGTTCGAGCATGTAGTTCAAGGCAAATCGCAAATATGTATAGAAACTGTTATGTAAAACGTGTCCTTCAAGTAGTTTCTTCCATTTTCTAGTGGCGTATCCGGTGTTTAGTAAGTCGAAATTTCCGTGTTTCTGCGCCACGTAACCTACTTCAAAATCTTAGTCTATGTTACTGTAGTAGCTTCAGGAATTGCTCTTTTTCGCTTTCGTTGTAGTGTAGGGAACGCTCTGGAGGGTCCTTTCCAAAAGTAAAACAATCCTAGAAACGCATCACTATAGGGCACGCTGCGGAGGGCAGTCGTACAGCTGCCGTGGTTGCGATCTACCCGAATGTCTGCCCAATCAGGACGAGAAAATTTTTAAAAATTATCCTTCAAAAACTTTTTCCTACCTCCGCCGCTAAGGTACATACGCTACTGCCTTTTCTACTCCTTATGCAGTGGACATATTACTTTTGTAGACATTTCCACGTCGTTTTGATTTTGCGATATTAGTGCTTTATGTAAATTCCTTATGTGGGTCTTACTCGCTCTCTTTTTCTTTGCTGATATGAAGACGCAGGCCTCAGTATTTCATTGGTGTGTACTGGTTTGGTGTAAAATAGCGTTATGTAATAGCGCTTTCTTACAGAGAGTGAGAAAAGGCAGCCTCCTCGTGCGGAAGTAAAAACCGAGGCGAAAGCAGCAAAACCCCTTTTGCCCCCTTCGGCAACCGCTCGCATGCCTCCTCGAGGATTCGATACGCCCAGTTCACTATCTGTGCTAGCAACTATATCTGCCATACAGAAGCATAAAGCTGACCTGAACAATACGGACACTGAATCTGACGAAGAAGAAGGAGAGATCGTGAGTGACTGAGCACTGGTTCTAACTGTGATATGCGTGTCTGAACAGATACGCAGACTGCTAAAATTGTGTGCGCAGTGCAAACTCTATCTTTCAGCCAGTATAAATTTGTATCCTGTGGCTCCGGTGGATTTCGTCTTGGTTTCTGTCTTTCTTGCGCATAATTTAGTAGCTCTGCTGGTGTAGTGATTTGCGTTATACGGTTTGGATAGCTGTTGTCGAGTTTTATGCAAATTTTGTGCCCGTGCGGAGGTCAGAGAAATTGGCCGTCTTCAATCGATATATTGGTCATTGCCAGCTGATGCGTGCGGCGTAAAGAGGTGAGGTTGCACGTAGTGCCGTAGTAATGTGTCCTTCGTAGTGGCTTGTTGCTCAAAAGATGATGCGCTATCGTCGCTACAGTGCCGTCGGGCAACGCGGAGACGCGATGGATATGTTTTTGGCCGAATTAGGGCTCGTCCGAAAAGCTATGCCTAAAGATGAGACCAGCATATTCCGCGCAGTTTCTGACCAGGTTTGACAGCGTGTTTTACTGTTGAAATCAATCAAACAAAATTTTCACTCTGTGTCATACATGTAACGGTCCATCCGCCGAGGGAGGGGGTTGGGACTGAGGCCTGCCGCCTGTGGCGGGTCCGAGCCCAAAATTTGGGAGGAGATTGGGCACTAAAAAAACGCTACAAAAATCGAAGAAATCGCAATTTTTCGGCTAAAAATCGTCAAGAATCGCTGATTTTGTCTGAAATACAGCTAAATATAAAGTGCTGTTTTACAGGCGATTTTGGCAATTTTTGTGTCTGAAATTGCAAAGAATCGCAAAATTTTGCTCGAAAAATTACTTGCCGGAAAATCGGAGGGGGTGCCCCTATCCGGGGGGTCTGGCCTAAGTCGGGTGGGGGCAGACCCCCTGTTACATGTATGCTCTGTGTGCTTGATCAGCCTAGTGGCTTAGTCACAGCAGCTACCATATTAGACAAAAAATCTGGAGTGATGGACGACCGTGGTGGTATCGGCTGGCGTCCGGGTTACTCCTCAGGGCCATGTACAGCAGCCAACTTTTCTTAATGCGTAGCGTAGATAGTTGTTTCGATTTACGGCGCAAATTTTGGTGCGAAATTTCAATAGTACAGTATGTGTTCAGTAGATTGAAAAATTGCCATGACAGTTTTCTCAAACAGAGTAAGTACCTCCTATGTCCCTACTCTGTTTGCGCTCGAATTTGGTAGACCTACATAAATTCACGAATTTTGGTCCCTTGGGTTCCATTTTTCTGCCTCATACAACGTACATAATCTCTGGCTCACCAGGGCTTTATGTTTGACCGGTGTGGGGGACCCGTTAGTAAACAAACCTTTTGCAATATAAATGCTGATTGTTTTTGTAAAAACTGACAGGACAGTCGAGGACGTAGTATGGGTTTGGTAGCTTCAGGTGTACATGACCCAGAAGTTTCACGAGGAGATTTGGTCATTATGCAAGCAGTATCGGGAGGAGACCAGCAACGGCGAATTGGCACATCAGAACAAAAGCTACGCTTACATTTCTGCACTCTCCAAGCTTTTCAAGTGCTCTTTGTGCTCATGCTGTAAACGGTTTACTAAAGATGTGTTGTTAGACGAGATTTCATAGTGTACCGCGAGTTGGGAAAGTCTCCAGTCAACGTGACCGGTAATCAGTACTCCGAAAAGGTTTTCCTTTGCGAGTCGTTTGGTGGCCATTTCGACTCCGTTCAGCCTATTCGGGCTCAAGATCCATTGGCCATGTGTCAGGGTACGTTACCTCATGCAGTTTCGGTCATTTTCTTCGTTGTTCTTTGCTTTCTTTCATCATTATTTTCACTTGTTTCATTTATCATTTCTATGATGCGTATTGTAGCGGTGGTCTATGACATTTTGTATTCGCGAGTGCTCAAGATGAGCCGTGACGAGCTAGACGGAGCGATTCGCCTGATTCGTCATCGTCCACCCACTCAGTCGGGCACCAATCGAATGTTGAGAAATGGCGAGTCCAACCGAAGCGGTGGCAGCAGCGAATTCGAATCCAGCGGCGAGCATTCGAAGGTAATTGGAGAACTTGTTTACTTTATGCTGTAGTGCATTTTGCATAAGCGAGCCGAGCACAGTTGTTAGGGTCAAAAATTAAAAAAAGACTTTTTTAAGCTTTTTTGAAGGCTCAAAAAATTTTTTTTTGAAAAATCAGTATGCAAATTAAGGGAAAAAGTGGGAAAATTCACGTACATACATGCAATTTTTGTAAATTCTTTGGAAGGAGCCAACATTTTATCCAGCAACCGGCATAATCCTTCTTTTGCATTGAGCCTAACAGCGACTGCTTAAGAAATCCTTCCTTAGGATTCACCTAGAAGTGCCTCTAAAGACAATTTTCGGCGAAATTATGCAGTTACAGGCAGTGTTTAGACCTGTATTGTCGTTTTCGAACAGGTTTCTTTACTGACTTGAGGTGCAAAAGTGGAAAATTTTTTTGTAAGTACCTGTACTAGCATGCTGGACCCATTTAAGACGATTTTCAAAAAAAAATTTTTTTTTTGAATTTTTTAAAAAATAGCAAAAATTTTTGGCCTTCAAAAATATTTTTTTACAACTGTGGAGCCGAGAGCATGTGTTTGTTTAGTAGCACGTAAACTCAGTTTCTAGGCTAACGGCTTGCCTCCAGCTAAACCGCCGTTTCCTTTTCGGGTCTGCAAAGCACTCGACCCGTCGATCTACAGGAATGTCGAGTATGACGTGTGGTTGGAGGGTAGAAAAGGTACGTTTAAATCTAAACTGATGTTTAGTATACTACGGCAATCTATCTGAAGTCTGGTAACTTTTTTTTGAAAATCATAGACTACCGTAAGAGACGCGACGGTAATTTACACAAATACGGCGGGTCTTTTAAAAGTTGCGGAAAATTTCGTACTCGGACAGTACGCCGCAATTACCTCGTGCTTAGTTTCAGACTCAGGTTAAGAATGAGAATTTAATTTAAGCAGTAGTTCATCCTCTAGTAGCTTAGCTTTAGACCTATGGTTAGGCTTCAGTTAAACAGATCAGCCGCCCCAGCCCTATTGTACGTACCAAGGAGTAGTTTTCCAGTATGATTTACCAGACGAGACCACATTGTGGTCGCGTCAATTAGCCAACCCAGTCGGACCGTAGATTGTCATGCTACCGTATCTACTCTATAAATTCGCGTCGAAACCGAATTTAAGTTAAACCGAAGCGGGACTTCCGGATACATTCCCTTTGTATACCGTACGTACATGTTTCTGGAGGAGAAAAAGGGTTCGTTCGGGTCTGAGCAGAGAGTTGCGTTACTATATCACACTAAAAATAGTAGCTTGAGCTCAAATACAGCTGAAGGGTTTACAATTAAATATACATAACTGTCTAAAATTTTAATAATAACGATATGCCCTAGACTCCCCAGTGATGATCCCATAATGAGACTTTATCTTCACTTTCATCATGTAAAAATCTTGCTGTGCCGTTACGTTTACATGTTTTTAGAGTTCTTCCTTCGTCAACAGGCGTTGCAAGCATCGATGCCGTTTCCCCCGGGGGCGCAGTGTCTTGTTCGCTGGGAAACGACCGGCACCAGCAGTCAAGTCATAGTGCAGGATGTGTCGCCGGACAACGAGCGCGCGCTCGTCTTCGACCAAGACCACGGCGATCTGTAGTTGTCTGTGCAGTGTGTGTGTGTCTAACTGAACCGACTGGTTGCAGAAGAGAAGTTCCGGTGACGTCACTGCAACGGCTGCCCAACCGCTCTCTGATGCCGGTTCGACGGCCGCCTCCTTCGCGGCCTCTTCGCAATTCTGCGACAAGATTTGGTGGTTCTCCGTCTCGATTAGGCCCCAAACGAAATATGGTGCGCTCTTCTATACTTCCTTCTGTCTGTCTGCATGGAGAGACGTAGTTTAGACTCGCAGTCCAGTGCGCAGAAAGCTTTTCCCGGACAGCAACGATCGAAGGGGTGACGGTGGTGCCGACTATATGGCCTACGGGTATAGCCGCGCTTGCATTTTGTCTATCTGTATAAACAGTAATGGTAGCTTCAGTAAACAAGCGCAGCAGCAAGAGCACAAGGGTGGCAGCTACATTTGGTCGGACAGGTAGGCACGTGTAGATAGACGTACGTACATGGCCTGGAGCGGGGCTGGGGTCCCAAAAGTCCAAGAACGCCTATTTTGCCTTAAAAAGCGAAAGCTTTTGCCTCCGGGAAGGCGTGGCGGTTGGGGTATGGGCGGCCGAGGGGCCGGTCCATGTATGAGAGTTATTACGAGTGTGTGTGTGAGTGGGCCGACAAACAAAGATGCATTGTAGTGGTTACAACGCCAGTGGCAGTCAGTACGACACCAGTAATGCATCTTGTCCGATCGTTGGCGGTCAGTTCAGTGCACCAGCGGGCACACAATTGGTTGTTTACCAGCAACAACAACAGGTATGCATGCAGTTCATTTTTATATTGGTTTCTTAGTTTACCCATGTAGTACAGTAGACTGTTGCGCATTACGTGTCATGAATACTACGTACAGTATGAGGTGTATTAGATTCATGCATGTAACAGGGGGTCTGCCCCCACCCGAGACTTAGGCCAGACCCCCCGGATGGGACCCCGAGACGATTTCGCCGACTCCCCTCCGATTTTTCTGGCAAGTAAATTTTTAAGCAAATTTTTTTACAATTTCAGACACAAAAATGCCAAAATCGCCTGCAAAACAGTACTTTTTAGCTGTATTTCATCCCAAATTAGCGATTTTTTCGATTTTTGAGCGTTTTTTAGTGCCCTACCCCCCTCCCAAAATTTTGACTCAGACCCCCCCCCCGGCCGGCGCCAGACCCCCCAACCCCCTCAGCTGATGACCTGTTACATGTATGATTAGATTCGACTGCTGCGTACGTAAGTATACCACAGCCTTTGCAGGCTTGATCCTTTCGAAATCACCCCGAGTCTTGCAAGATGCTCGCTCATGTATATTGTGTATCGCTATATTGGTATATCTGTAGTTCGGGGGCTGTCCTAATCTTGGTATCGGAGTGTAGTTGAACAGAGAGGTTCGTGCGAGTGTTTGCCTAAGGTTTTACTTAAAAATGTCTAAACCGATATAGAGACCACGCCACGGTAGTTCGCACTTGGCGTGTTTTTATTAAACATTGTGCGTGTTGATGCTCCTGTTCGATTTTCACGCGAACGCAAAATCGTTCAGGCGAACAGATTGGTAATGTCGGCTAATGGATGATTTGGAAACGATTAATTTGAGGCAATCAAGCCATAAATGGGCCGGAAAAATCGGGAGGGGGTCTGCAGATCTGGGGGGTCCCCGGAAAAAGTCCTTAAATAAGCGAAAATTGTCATCCTCCGGGGGGGGGTATGGCTGGCCGAGGGGGTGATATTGGCCGGCGAGGGGATGGGGTAAGCCCCACCCTTACTCCCGCGGCCCATGTATGAATCAAGCCACTGAAAAAATACATTTTTGTTTGATCTGCTGACGATATGAACTTTTTAATACGTATTTTATCTTCGCTCGACGGGTAGTTGCAAGTTTTCAGCCGGAAGTAGCCATGTCTCCTCACGTGGTTAGTGGCACGCCTATTCATTGTCATTCCCTTCCGATGACTGGCGCAATGATGCCCCAGTATGAAGTCTACACTCCCGCCGTCGGTTACCGAGAACAACAACCCTACGGCGGTACACAGTTGCAGCCCAGAGGTAAAGAACGTTTACAATGCAATCCAATACAACAGTACGTACTACATAGTAGTAATAATATGCAGTCGTGCCTTGTTAATATGGCCAGTTAGCTGTTGTCCCATTATTTTCTGGCTATGGCCAACATTTTGTATGTCCCAAAGTGTCAATTTGTTTGTTTAACTGGTTTGTTAATATGGCCCTGGTAAAAAATGCTGCTTGCTGAAGATGTTTAAAGTTTAGAAGTAATGCTAAAATCAGCTCCAATTGTGCTAAAAATAGCCTATTTTGCCGTAGAAGAATGATTTTATTTAAACAAAATTGTACTGGACTTAGTATCACCTCAACTCGAACCCTCAGACGCCGCTTAAGAACGTTGCATTTCAGAGAACGGCTGGGTGGACGGAGATTTGAATATGATTTTTGGCTACGGAAGCACGCCTGAAATCTCCTCGGGCAAGTTCTAATTTGGTGCTGGAGCCGTAAAGCGAGCATTGCAGTGTTTGCAGGTTTCGCCGAGCTGTTGTCGAGTTGCGAGCAGACGAACGGAGTAAGTGCACCGGTGGGCGTGGCACGTAGCAACGCAGGTGATTCAAAGCGTTGCGTGCTTTTGCAGACCGACACCAACGGTGCCAAGTCGGCCGTGATCGGCACTGCGCAGCGCAGCGCACCCAAGCCGATTTCGGTCTCTCCGACCCCTCCGGTGGTTGCCGCCATTCCGGTGCAGTACGGGCCTCCTGCGCCTCGACCGCCGATTGCTCCCGGCCCTCCTGCCTTGTCTGTCGGTCCTCCGGTAGCCCAGTCGACCCCTTGGGCCACTGAAGTGGTCTACTGTCCTCTGGTGGTGCCGGTAGCTCCTTGCTTCGACTCTCAGCTTACCTCCAACGTCAACTACCAGGCAGCTACGCCTAGTCGCGACGTGATGGGAGCCGATCTACCTCTTCATGGTAGGCAACTGTTTGACATTGCGTCTGTCTGACTGTATTTATTGAGTCTAGACATGACCACGTTGCGCTATTTCTACAACTTGGGCTGCGATTGGTTCCAGCAGTGCGTGAGCAGTCAGGCCTATGCAACTCCGCCGCACTACGGTGCTGTTGTTGCTCCACAGTCAGCTGCCCCCTGCCAGGGAAGCTTACCGACCGAACCGTTGCTCATTGAGGCTGCACCACCGCCAGCAAGTACGGCTAGATTAATATCTTTTGGAGTTCTGGCGCTAGTTTAAATGGTGCCGGTAGGTACCGGTACTACTGTACATGGTTGAGACCTAGAATTGAGCTCATAGCAGCCTTTCAAATTTTTCCATTCAGGTGAGCTGAATAGACGTATATTTTGAACATGAATGTCTCACGAACCCTTCATCGGATCTTTTTCAAATTTTGTAGGTTAACCAATCTATACATGGATTTAAAAACCTGAATCGATCAGCTTTCTAGCAGGACCAGGACCGGTTAAAATCTGGCGGATTTTTACTTTCAGTCAAGGTGAAAAATTAGCATTCTCAAAAATGAGAGTGGTGCCCTCTGAACATAAAGCATAGCTGTATGGCCTAATTTAGCTGTTCACTGCGTTGCTTTTGTTGAGGCGATTGTAATCAACGACTGCATTGGTTCGTATGACCCTGCTTTTAAGTACATGTATAGATTGGTTACCTGCAAATTTGGGAAACATACGATGAAGGATTCGTGAGATACGTACACTTCTTCAAATTTGACGTCTGAAAATTCGGGTTAGTTCATTTCAGAAGGGTGTAACTCAGGGCCACGGGACAGGCTATGATTCGACCAAAACAAACTTTTAACAAATGATAGTAATCGTGCCAGAAATCTTTTGGTTCTGTTGAAAATGACGGAATAGCGACCATTGAACATATTCTGAAAAATCAAAAACAGGCCAGGCGGTCTTTTTTATGGCAAACACTATAATTAAACCGTTAATTTTATCCTCAGAATGCCTTGGAACAGTACGTGCCTCTTCCTTTTATGCTTAGAACACTTTTTTTACATGTTTTTGAAGGCTAAATTTTCAAAGTTTTCTCACCTGTTTTGGCAATAGCCCAACCAGGCTGTTACACACCACAAAACTTATATTTGGAATACTGAAATTATAATTTTACTTAAAACTCCCTTGTGGTATAAAAAACAGACATTCTTATCAGAAAACACGAATTTAATGGTCAAAAACACATTGTAGCCCTTTTTTATTGTCAATAGTTGTTTCATTGGATTTTTCGGATCCCGGACCGGGCCTATGAAGACCCCGGGGTGGGGCCGGGCCGCCAAAAAGTCGGCCCGTGCAGGTCTCTACTACAAGTTGTAAAGCTGAACGGTACGTACTGTCAACAGACCTTGGTCTAGAGACCTGCACGGGCCGGGCCGCCCGGCGGGGATTTTTAGCCGGGCCGGGCCGGGCCGGGCCGCAAAAATTGTGTTTTCAAGCCGGGCCGGGCCGGGCCGGGCCGGTGTTTACTTGATTAAAGAAATTTGACCATTCTCATCAATGTACATACATACAATCAGCGCCCAGGTGTTTTACTGAAGAAAGGCGCCATGGATACTTCATTACGATTTCATTACACTTATCTGTTTGCGCTAGGGCGTCATTTTGTTTCTTTCGGTAAAAAGCTAAGTACGGCTACAGAAAGGATACTTTCACGCAGTGGCGTATCCAGGGGGTGTAGGGTGTGTACACCCCCCTTTGCGGTGGAGGTAGGAAGAAAAAGTCTGTCAAAAATATAAGGAACTAATGAATTATGTACTAAAACTGTCTATTTTGTGCTCAGAATGCCTTCTAAATACGTTTTTGAAGGCCAAATTTTCAAATTTTCTCGCCCTGGTCGGGCAGAAGCCCAACCAGGCCATTATAAACTACTAAAACTTGTAATTTCTGTTAATTTTAAGCTCGGAATGCGTTTTAAACGCGTTTTTGAAGGCTAATTTTGCTAAATTTTCTTACCCTGGTTGGGCAGCGGCCCAACCAGGCACTTTCAAAATTTTACACCCCCCCTTTCCAAAATCCTGGATACGCCACTGCTTTCACGACAAACAATTTGACTTTGACGACCAATTTAAGTGTGACTGGTCATGTCAATTTAAGTGTCACCAACTTATACTCTAAAATATAAGGGCTAAAACGGCATTTCTGATTTTCAACTCACTCCCGAACAGTGACATGGATTTTCGTAAACATTAAACAAACGTTTTCGTTATTTAGCCTCTTCAACTGTTTTTCCTTACCATAAAACTTTCGTTTTTACTTTGCAATTTCTAAAAATAGCGATATTCAGCGTTTTTGAGCCATTCTAAATTTGCCGGGCCGGGCCGGGCCGGGCCTGAAAATTTTGAGATGCCGGGCCGGGCCGGGCTACCCGGCACGAAATGTCAGCCGGGCCGGGCCGGGCCGGGCTGGAAATTTGAAAATCCGGGCCGGGCCGGGCCGCCAAAAAGGCGGCCCGCGCAGGTCTCTACCTTGGTCTATGTTTCAGTGCCTGCTTATCAGCCTTGCGCCACTGAAACAGTGTACAACCAGGCGAGAATGTACAACTGATTCTTTGATTGTTGGTTATGTTTCTTGTTATTGTTGTTGGTTCTGCGGTTCTGTTTGTTCCCTTGTTCAAGTTGTTATTTGGCCAAACTGGCTGTTTAGGACTTATCATCATCACATTCTCGGTGTTTTGGCTCACTCATGTTGAACTAAATGGGCAAGGTTTTATTTATTTGCTATCTTAACCACTCGTACAGTCGCAGTTTCAATGCCACATAGCAAGATAGATAATCCGAACAGGCAACTGTCTTGCAAACCATCATCTGAATTATTCTTTTTGATCAGACACCGTTTGATTTCTTTCGTTTCTCACTAGTGGTAGCCACAGTTCATTTTTTAATTCGAAATCAAAACATCGAACTGTCGCCATGTCTCTAGGGTAGGTGGCAGAGGGAAGTTCTCCAAGTTAAAACTGTTTACTAGGCATGTCTGGTCTGATACGTTTGTAGTTTCACTGGTATTAGTTGCAGCGTCTAAGCAAGCAGTTAGTTCAGGGCGACAAAACTTTCCATAGATACGGTGATCGACTGAGACACGCTTGCAATTATTGGTCAGCTCCGATTGGTCAATCGGTCAGAACTTGGATTTGTGTGGTCGGGATAATTCCTGTTGTCGGGAGGGTTAACACACGTACATGCCATCTGTCATCTCTCGTGAAACGGTTGATAAGTACCGTAAAACTTTTATATTTTGTCGTGCTTTGACGGTCTTTGAAACCTTGATTAGGGCCTCTGGAACCCTGTTTACCGATTTTACAAATAGGGTTTTAAAAAATCCCCCAAAATCCGGCTGGGAAGAATTTTCTGCAAAAATCGGGTCTGCTGGGGGGAATTGTCCCTCTTTTCCCCAACTACACGTACGTATACAGTATGTACGTAATAACCACTCGCTCATACACACTTTATTTTGGGTCATATAGCGGGCTTTTTATTAACCAAGCTGACCAAATGCTGGTCACAGTTAGTGTTTTGCTAGTTATTATTGTTGGAAATGGCTGAAAAGCACCACCGCTACCGTTGTCAATTCGAAAACGTCATCTCAGGTAAGAACAAAAAATTCAATAGCCAAATCTTTAGAAATTTCTGAAGCCATTGCAATTACAACTAGTGGTAAATTGAATGGTATGCTTAGCATTTATAGTAACCGCTGAACGAGAAGCAGAAAGGCATCCCCGACAGACACAATGCTAAGCGTGCAACCAGCTTTTCCAATCGTTTTCTTGATTTCTGAAACTCGAAACGTAAATAAGCTTGCTTGCGGTGCGAGCGCAACTTTTTTATATCAGTTGTGGTTACAGCTCTCCGCGATCGAAACACTTCGGCGATTTGTGCAGCAACTGGATCGCACATGAGTGTGGCAACAGCTCTCAGACAACCACCTCTGAAACCAATCATCAATATTCAAGCTTTTCACGGACCTACAGTACGTACTTCAAATAGTACGCAGCAAACTTCAAATCTTCCAAGCTGCCATTTATGATCACGTCGTCGTAGTCAACTCCGTAACCTACAAAAGGTATAAAAGCGAACAAAGCACTATCGATGCAAAAAGTCAGGGACTCCTCGACATAAAAGGTACCTAAAGCCACCGATCGAAATGAACCTCACTCACTCCTAGTTTAACCGGTACCAAAATGACGAGAAATCCTGACTGCTGAAACAAACCTGTGTATCTCAGGCTCTTTCCAAACATGACAGACCAGAAAAACGGCACAGAGTCTAAACTCTGCGGACGTCCAATAATGGACAAGGCTGCTGTTCTGCCTGGAAGTGATTGGGAAAATGTGTAGC
This sequence comes from Sabatieria punctata, assembly GCA_030248155.1. Classification (NCBI taxonomy): domain Eukaryota; kingdom Metazoa; phylum Nematoda; class Chromadorea; order Araeolaimida; family Comesomatidae; genus Sabatieria; species Sabatieria punctata. The sequence goes on along the minus strand of JASANB010004964.1, from coordinate 70,243 downwards.
CGTTGTACAACAAAACAAACCATGCTTCATGGCCATCTGCCAATGTTGCACGTTTGTTTCCTGCAGGCCAAAGCAAGCCAAAGGAAAGCAAGCTATGTCACCGCACGCGTAAACGTACTCATTGCTCGTACGCAGCTCGCTGTCCACTTTGACAAATCCCCGCTCAGTCAATTCGATCGACGAGCCCACCAAGTCAGTAGCTGGTAGCACTCCTACACATAAACAGTGGCTTAACGGCCATTACAAACAAATCCACTGACCAATTCCAGCCACGCAGACATCGGCTCGCAGTGTGTCCCCATTGGTGAGAAGAATCTGAGTCAATTTTTGATCAGTTACGATTAATTCGGACACACTGGTGTCAAGACGAAACGATACACCATTAGACTCGTACAGCTGCAAAAAAGAGAGAGTTATACCGTTTTGAAGGTGGGGCCTCATTGGCAAAAATTGTCAAAATCGCGGTTTTTGAAGGGCCGAAATTTTGTTTGCAGTGCAGATAGAAAAACTGGGATAGCAAATACGTGGATGGCTTTATGTGTTCTACATACAATCCCTCAACGTTACATGTGTCCAGGCAGACTTTGAAAAATCAGGTCAAAGTTGTTCGGCTTTTCATGGACTGCCTCTTACGCTCTAAGTTTAACGATTTTCTCTCCCCCATCAAGATCCGATGCGTAAACATATGGAATTTTGCAGCTGGGTAATGTGCAAAAATTGGAGAAATAGTTTGGGGACAACTCGTTCGTAAATGTAAGAGGCAGAATAAGTGTAACGCTTTAGATGCTCCCCAGATGGACTGACTGCATGCATTATGTACACGACACACCTTTTGCAATGATGTGCCGACCTGATTCCCCAACACCAACTCAAACGGTGTTGATCTGTTATCCACACAAGTTACACTTGCACATCTTTTAGCCACCAAGCTGGCCAACTCCATGCCTACAACCGTGTTGCTATTCTACTGTACAATGTGACAACGACGAGACGGAGTAAGGTTTGTGGAGAGACCAGAGCAGAGATATCCAAGTTCAGGTATCACGTCTTTTCCTCGCGGACAGTTCCTCGCGCGACAGTTCCTCGCCGACTTTTCCTCGCGCGACTTTTCCTAGCTGCGACTATTCCTCGCGCGACCTTTCCTAGCTGCGACTATTCCTCGCGCGACCTTTCCTCGTAGGAATAAAAACGTTTTATCCGTTTTGTACAGTACGCTATAACAACGTTCCAACTGCTATCTACAGCCGAAAAACCATATACATTATACGGCGTACCCAGGATTTTGCAAACGTGTATGTAAAATTTTGAAGTTGTCTAGTTGGGCCGCTGCCCAACAAGAGCGAAAAAATTTCGTAAAAATAGCCTTCAAAAACGTGTTTAAAAAGCATTGTGAGCTTAAAATTGACAGAATTTACAAGTTTTAGTAGTTTAAAGTGGCCTGGTTGGGCTTCTGTCCACCAGGGCGAGAAATTTTTGAAAATTTAGCCTTCCAAAACGCATTTAAAAGGTATTCTGAGCATAAAATAGACAGTTTTAGTACATAATTAATACATTTCTCTTATTTTTGTCTAATTTTTCCTCCCTACCTCCGCCGCAAAGTGGGTTGTACGCACCCTACACCCCTGGGTACGTCACATGCAACACACAGGGAAAAGTTATGAGCGGCGATCCCTCTAAGATAGTCATGCAGGGGCCTGTTGCGATAATCGGAGACAATCAGAGTTAAACGCTTGTTGATAGCGAACACGATGTTTGGGAGGACATGACCAGCAGACAGCTCGAAATCTGTCATGATAAAGGTAGGGGACAGCCGGGTTGTTGCTGCTGGTAGATGTGTTCCGTTTTGCTGGACACATGGCACTGAACAAGAAGGTGCATGACGCCCAAGTAATGAAAGGAAAAAGGTTGAATTTAGACAATTGACACCAGCTCAAACCCCAAGATTCTTAGCTTAGTTTTGAAGAAATCGATTTTAGCGAGTTTTCTGCTTGCAGTCTGACATACACTGTAGCACTATTCAGTTCTGCAAAAATTTGGATAGATTTTAAATTAGGTCCACCTACTACAGTATATTATCAAACTTCTCTCTACCGCACTTACTTTTTCGGCATCTTTACGCGCGATCAGAAAACAGAGAAATATAACAAGACTTTGAGCACTGTCAGGTGTACATTGCTGTCAAAGGTGATTTACAACCGGCTAACCGATTGTCGCCGACCGGCCAACTGACCTGTGCCCTGCATTAGGCTTGATAAGAACATACTGTACGTTCAGCATATTTATTCCTACGAGGAAAAGTCGCGCGGGGAAAAGACGTAGCGAGGAAAAGTCGCGCGAGGAAAAGTCGGCGAGGAACTGTCGCGCGAGGAACTGTCCGCAAGGAAAAGACGTGTAGCCCCAAGTTCATCGCTCGGCGCGAAGTAAATCCGTGTATTATAAGTTAACCGAACTACGAAAGTCTATCTATCTACGTACATTGTACGTTCAGACAAAGAAAACAGTCACTGATTCAACACAAAGTTGATCAAGGGAGGGACTTGCCAAGGGAGGGAGGGTTGCAAATCTTTAGTCTTCTAAACCAAGCAATTGCAAAAAAGTTTGTAAACAACAAAAAAGCCCTGTTCCGATTATTGCTGAATGCACAGAAAAAGAAAACTACGATTTCTCACTCTATTCAGTGCCAAATGCAGTACAGGTCCATATCTAACAAGAAAATGACATCATGAACGAACTCAGGCTTAGACCCTTAGAGCAAGAAAGTGCATGAGTTTACCAATGAATGAAGAGCCAATAATGACGAGGTGTTTGCCTTGGACTGCTTGACAGATTTTCTGCGCGTCTGATAAGGAACGAAGATAGAGGACACTGTTTGAATCAGCTCCCTTGCATGAAAGTTTGCGCGGTCTACCGCCAGTAGCCAGTACAAGATGGGAGTAGGAAACTGTGGCGCCACCTTCAGTTTTGACAGTTTTCGCATCTAGGTCGACCGCAGTCACCTAAACGCCGATTGTAGCGAAACCGAAGAACACACTGTCAACACCTTCGAATTGGTCTCTATGTTGATAGAGAATTTACGGAAGAAATCGGTTGGACGCAGCAGAACAGAGTCCAAAGACACATCCAGTGCCTACAACTAAAATCGTCAGCCGTCTGTAACAGAGAAAATAGTTGAGAGTCAGTGTCAGTATTCAGACTGAACACTTAAAAATTGGCGTGGGAAAGTCATAGTTTGTACACTAATAAGCCTTTATAGAATGTAACCACTGCAAAGGATTCTTTTGCGCACTCTACACTCAAGATACGTCCTTTTCCAAAATCGATCCACTATGGGACCAAGAAAGAATCTACAGACCAATTTTGCTTTTTAGAAAAAGTCTTTTCTACATACCTTCTTTAACGAACCCTAAACTCGTCTGGAAACTCCGATACCTGTTTTCTACCAGTACCATACATGTAACAAGTCATCCGGCCGAAGGGGAGGGGGGTTGGGGGTCTGGCCTGGGGATTGAATTCAAATTCTGCGGAGGGGTTTGGCTTGGCTACTAAAAAAGCTGAAAAATCGCAATTTTTGGGCTAAAAACTAAAAATCGCTAATTTGGGCTCAAATACAGCTAAAAATGCTGTTTTACAGGCGATTTTAGCAATTTTTGTGTCATCAGGGTCTGACCTAAGTCGGGTTGGGGCAGACGACCCCATGTTATATGTATGTTTTCACTCAATAGTATTTCAAGTTGTATGGATAAGCTACATTTTGGTTTAAAGCACGTACGTACAGCGCACCGCTCAAATACAACATAAATTTGGGATATGATAGAGTGAAACGGATGAGTGAGCACATGGACTTACTGTACGTACTGAAACGTGGATTTTTGACTACCGGAGATTTCCACTTACTATCCCACCCCACTTAAGAGCCAGTCTCTGAACCGATCGAGTTTCAGTATTCAGACCCAAAAATGAAACTTTGGCGTGGAAGGCTCAAAGTTGGAGGACTAATACGTCTTGATAGGTTATGTAACCACCGCAAAGAATTTCCAGATTCGACGCTCCACGCTCGAGATATGGCCTTCTAAAAATCGGCCCGCTTAACTATGGGACCAAAATTTCGAAATCGAATTTCTGACTTGCTGATCGGAATTCAGACCTAACAAACGGGGTTTTTGCGTAACTTTTTGAGTAGTTTAAGAATCTTTTACTAAATTTCATTTTTGGAAAAAAAATTTTTTTTCGCTCCCATATCGGGGGGCATAACTCGTCTGGAACGCCCCGTAGACCGTTCTTTTTATTTCAGATTATTGTAGCGCTATATCTTAGCTACACGCCGGTGTAAAACATTACCGGCTACCGGACGGCAAACACTGAAATATTTGCGTTCAAAAATTAAAAATGCCACATTTTGCATGTTTCACTGTGCCCAAAGATGCATGCAAAATGTGGCATTTTTAATCTTTGAACGCAAATATTTCAGTGTTTGCCGTCCGGTAGCCGGTAATGTTTTACACCGGCGTGTAGCTAAGATATAGCGCTACAATAATCTGAAATAAAAAGAACGGTCTAGGGGGGTTCCAGACGAGTTATGCCCCCCGATAGGGGGGGCGAAAAAAAAATTTTTTTCCAAAAATGAAATTCAATGAAAGATTCTTAAACTACTCAAAAAGTACAGCTTAGACATCAAATTTTTAGAATTCAAGTCCAATTAGTAAGCTAGAACTTTGAGTTGGAAATTTATGTACCCCAGTGAAACATGCAAAATGTGGCATTTTTAATTTTTGAACGCAAATATTTCAGTGTTTGCCGTCCGGTAGCCGGTAATGTTTTACACCGGCGTGTAGCTAAGATATAGCGCTACAATAATCTGAAATAAAAGGAACGTCTAAGGGGGTCCCAGACGAGTTATGCCCCCCGATAGGGGGGGCGAAAAAAAATTTTTTTTCCAAAAATGAAATTTAGTAAAAGATTCTTAAACTACTCAAAACGTTACGCAAAAACCCCGTTTGTTAGGTCTGAATTCCGATCAGCAAGTCAGAAATTCGATATCGAAATTTTGGTCCCATAGTTAAGCGGGCCGATTTCTAGAAGGCCATATCTCGAGCGTGGAGCGTCGAATCTGGAAATTCTTTGCAGGTCATTGATAACTTGTCAATATGTTTTAGTGTTCCAACTTTCAGCCCTCTACGCCCAACTTTCAATTTTGGGTCTGAATAGGGCAAAGGGCCAAGACTCGATCGGTTCAGAGACTGACTCTTAATATCCCACTGGGATATTACATGGACCATTCTTCCGCTTTATATCCCATGGGATATTACTTGGCGGCAATGTTTATGTCAAATTTGTAATGATTTTCTTCACACATGCATACTGTATCTATGATAAAACATTGTTACGGTTAAAATCCCATGCTGTTTCCAGTTAATATCCCATGGCTTTGTCCAGTTAATATCCCTAAAGCATTTGACCTGCGAAACGAACTCCGTCAAAGACAGACAGACGGCGAAGAAAACTTGTTCATAGACTACGGCACGCTCAAAATTAGGAAATTTCGTAAAACATAAACTGTGACAGCTGTATGTATTTATTCTGCATTTCTGCTAACATTGATACGGACGCGCGTTATGTCAAATTGGCGATGTGTGTTCCGTGCTCTCTGAGAGAAAGTAAACTTATCTTATCTTATCTTAACTGGCGACAATGTTTTCACTCAGAAACGTGATTTTCCGTGTTATATCCCCTGGGATACTAAGTGGAAAACTCCGGTATATTCGGATTTTTAAATCGAGCGAGGACGCAGAATCCACGTTAAATTAATTAAACAATTAAACTAAAGGAGCGCAAAATACGTAGAATGCAACGTTCCCTTAAAAACTGTCTTAGTCTAGATCATTTGGGCACTATCCCATAGCACGGTGATTTTCATGGTTTAGGGGACTCAAGCAACCATTAGAGTATAGGGGACTCAAGACCTATTCTACTTTAGGGGACTCAACGAATCGGAAAAGATTCGGCGCCCACCACCAAATTCCGTTTCGTACCTGTTTTAAATCGGCGCCCGCATGGTACAAAACATTACTTAGCGCTTTTCTACTATAGGGGACTCAAGCTATTTCAGAATAGGGGACTTTTCGGTTCTATTCTACTATAGGGGGACTCAAGCTATTTCAGAATAGGGGACTTTTCAGTTCTATTCTACTATAGGGGACTCAAGCTATTTCAGAATAGGGGACTTTTCAGTTCTATTCTACTATAGGAGACTCAAGCTATTTCAGAATAGGGGACTTTTCGGTTCTATTCTACTATAGGGGACTCAAGCTATTTCAGAATAGGGGACTTTTCGGTTCTATTATACTATAGGGGACTGAATCTCTATTCTCAGATGCTGTATGTACATGCAGTATGTAAGTACGTGCTCAGTGTGGTGCATTTTGAAAATTTTAAACTAGGTAAAGTTGTCACCTGAAAAACTAGGTAAAGTTCTCAGCTAAGAAACTAGGTAAAGTAATACTAGGTAAAGCCCAGAAAAACTAGGTAATACTAGGTAAACCTAAAACGCTCAAAATCAAGTCAATATATTATTTTTGGTTCAATAGAACAATGATGAAGTTAGTGGAGTTAAAATTTACGAAATTTGACACATTTCAAGTAAATTTCTGTATTTTATTGATCAAATAAGTCAGAAATTCATTCTCTGGGCCACTGTAATTGTGGGAAAGCCGGAAATTTGAAGGTTTGCTGACTGAAAAAGCCACGTAAAACTGAAAATATCAAACTAGGTAAACTTGTTCTACCTAGAAGTACCTAGTTATGTGGATTTAAAACTAGGTAAAGTAAAATTAGGTAAAATAGAGTAACCAGCAACTAGGTAAAGTAAATCTAGGTACTTTTCCCGAATATTAACTAGGTAATACTAGGTATACCTAGTTACCTAGATAAAAAGTGCACCACACTGTACGTGCTTACTATCAATGTTAAATTTATTGCGTTGATTTTGTGATTTTTAAAAAATTGCTGTTTTTCTTGTGTATTTCTGACAGACAGGCAGTGGCAGTGCCAGACACGTAAAAATTTAATAACAAAGCATCGATCAAGAAGGAAAACACTGAAGCAAAAATGAGCAAACATAGCAAAGTATCAAACAAGAAAGAAAACATTTTAGCAAAAAATTCAGGCACACCAGTACATTGATCCATTCGAATGAAAGAGTAGTTCTTGCTTTCGAAATGGTCGATCAATCGATTCAATCCTTTATTACTCAAAAGCCTGTTGTGCGCAAGGTAAATGATGCCACTCTGGGGGCCACTGCATTCGCCCAGATTCGCTAGCGCTTTGTCCAGTCACTCAAGTAACTGAATGTAGACACGGTCCACTTTTTGTTGGAGAGAGAGATTGAGCAGCTGATTAGTTTCGAACACAATCTGCCAGTCAGAGACACTGATTGTCCACAGATCCACTGACACAGAGACCAATTGGCGTTCATTACCTTATGCGTTGCTGGCGATTTTAACACAATGGGTAAAGAAGGAGACATTTTGGTTGTGATCGAGTCCCACAAGAACACCTAAATCCAAAGTCTCTAAAACCGACTTGATTTGGGAACCATTAATTTCATATTCGTGCTTTGGGTTTGCATAGCCTAAATGAAGTATGGAACATTTGTGCAATGCAAGCTTTAGTTTAACTGAGCTGCACCAAGTAAAAATAGTTCAATGGTTCTTGAAACTGAGACAAATCTGTTTGGTCTTTAGACATACCTAAATACACCTTACAATCATCAGCAAACATTTTGATTTGAACGTTAAATCCAGCTATAACTTGCGGCAAATCATTTATATAGATTAGAAAAAGTAGAGGACGAATACAAGATCCCTGAGGGGCCGGTGTTTTATTAAATAATCCTATCCTTAAATAATCCTATATAGGATTTTTTAACGTTAAAAATCCTATATAGAACTTTTTAACATTAAAATTTCCTATATAGGATTTTTTAACGGTTATGGGCTTGTTTACATTTTCCTATCCCCATGAAATAATCCTATTTGTGATGACCTGAAAGTGGTTTCTATTCAAATTGTTAAGGTAGGTGATGTTAGGATAATTCCTTCTCTTTCCTTCTGGGAAATGCTTCTGCCACACTGACTTATCGTCATAGCAGCTCATCACACATAGGCGTTTCCAGAAGATTGGCAGTAGCAAACAGTTCCAGTTGCTGCGCGTACTTTACCACTTTCCTTTTTTGACAAGGCCTGAGAAGATACTTTGAATCGTCTGGGAAGTTCGTGACTGGCCACCGATACTGGCTCATCCTTCACTGGAAAAGCTGGCTTCAGGCGCTGGCTGTTCACGGATTTCGCAAGACCTTTGAGCTGATGCGATCCTCTTGAACCACTTTATGACTTCTTTTGGGTCTGACCACTTGTACTCCGTCTGGCCACCCTGTATGGTTTTCTGGCTCTGATTCCTGACATGGACAAATCCTTCCACTTCGAACTTTGGTGCTTCATGCTTGGCGTCCAAGTAAGCTTTGTATGATACTGTGCAGCAGGTAGGCACTTCCAGTTTTGGTGCAGGCGTAAAGATAAGCTACTGTACATATATGATAATTTTGGACCTGCTAAACAGCAAACATTGTATTGTACGTACCTGCGGGTGCCTATTCCATTTCTGCAGGCTAACTACCGATTAGACAATGTCACAGCTTTCATAGGATTATTTAATGGCAATAGGAATATTTCACGGCACTCGGCCCGTTAAAAAATTCTATATAGGATTTTTTAATGATAGGATTATTTAACGGAACACCGGCATAGTTGGTGTAGTGGTTTAGGCTGCACAGCTACTGTGCGCAACATCATGCGCTCATCCTCTCAGTGTAGCAAGTTTCTTGCCGCAAAGAGTTGGTCATCAGCACAAACCTCCACCCAGGCCACTGAAAGCTTGTGACAGCGAGTAGGTAAAATGGGAACTGACTGGATCTGCCGTTGCATCGAAGCCGCTCCACAAAGCATGCCGCGTTGGAGAAGATCTACAATGTCAGAAGCTGTCTGAGGAACCAGCTATACCGGGAGTTCTTTGGCATATGGGGCACTGGCGGGCGGCCGTCTGGAGCTGTCAGAATCATGGCATCAACACGCCGGCTGCCCTCTTGGTATGGTAACCGGCACCCAGCAGCATGGCTAGGGGTGGCTGGCAGTGAAAGAAGGGCAACGCCCGAAATGATGAATTATGGGGGTAGTGAAATGGACCACGAGTCTGATTGTAGGCCATAAGACCCCCGCAAATCGGATCGGATTCCCGAGGGACCACAGAAGTGATCTCTACCATGGATGACATAGTATGTTCGATGATTACCCATTGTTGTCTCTGACTTAACCCTCTAATCCAATTTAGCAAGTTTCCACAAACACCATACACCTAGAGCATAGCTAGCATTATTCTGTGAATACAAGAATCGAAAGCCTTTGCAATATCCATAGAATTGCAATATCCTCAACAAATTCATCTTAATCTAAATTGCTTGCTTCATATTCCTACACTCATGCCGATATGTACACTTTCTCACGTGGGCAGGCAGAAGAAGAGATCAAACTCGGTTTTCAGGCTTTGTACAACATTACTGGAAACTGGTAAGACTTTATTCTTTGCTTAAAGAATGAACAACGCTGAGCTTCAGGTGCAGACACTTCCGTGCACCATACCTGAACAATGACCAGTATGGGTTGGTAACAACCTCCAACTCGTCTCTGTCAGTGGATCTGCGGACAATCAGTGTCTCTGACTGGCAGATTGTGTTCGAAACTAATCAGCTGCTCAATCTCTCTCTCCAACAAAAAGTGGACCGTGTCTACATTCAGTTACTTGAGCGACTGGACAAAGCGCTGGCGAATCTAGGCGAACGCAGTGGCCCTGAGAGTGGCATCATTTACCTTGGGCACAACAGGCTTTTGAGTAATAAAGGATTGAATCGATTGATCAACCATTTCGAAAGCAAGAACTACTCATTCAATCGAATGGATCAATGTACTGGTGTGCCTGAGTTTTTTGCTAAAATGTTTTCTTTCTTGTTTGATACTTTGCTATGTTTGCTCATTTTTTTTTCATTAGCAAGTTTATTTGGTTAAAAAACACAATACAGGATAGGCACATATACAAAAAATACAATATATACAGAAGTAACATTCATACAATGGGGCAAAGGGTACATAACCTTACAACAAGAAGGCAAGTATTGTATGTTCTTTCAAATCCATCTGTCAAACTCGTATGGAATATGTGGAACGTGTAAAGTACGTGAGTTGCTACCATATATCTGTTCCTCTTTTGCTACAATTGCCTTTTTAGCTATACTCAATTGGGCAGTCACACAGGCGATTATGGTATCTAATGTGAGGGGTGCTTGAAGCGTTCTCAAGGCATAGATAGCGTGTTTTACAATCAATACGAACCGCATCCATTTTTCTGTCCTAATTTCTTTTGAAAGGCCGAGTAAAATTGCAATTGGATTAATGTCAGTGTTGAGCTCTTCTCTCAGCGAAAAAAGCTGTGATATTTCTTCCCAAATACGTGCCACCACTGGGCATTCAAAAAGTGCATGACAGATATCATCGATATTTGCTTGACAATAACGACATTTTGCTCATTTTTGCTTCAGTGTTTTCCTTCTTGATCGATGCTTTGCTATTAAATTTTTTCGTGTCTGGCACTGCCACTGCCTGTCTGTCAGAAATACACAAGAAAAACAGCAATTTTTTAAAAATCACAAAATCAACGCAATAAACTTAACATTGATAGTAAGCACGTACTTACATACATACTGTATGTACATACAGCATCTGAGAATAGAGATTCAGTCCCCTATAGTAGAATAGAACTGAAAAGTCTCCTATAGTAGAATAGAACTGAAAAGTCCCCTATTCTGAAATAGTTTGAGTCCCCTATAGTAGAATAGAACTGAAAAGTCTCCTATAGTAGAATAGAACTGAAAAGTCCCCTATTCTGAAATAGCTTGAGTCCCCTATAGTAGAATAGAACTGAAAAGTCTCCTATAGTAGAATAGAACTGAAAAGTCCCCTATTCTGAAATAGTTTGAGTCATACATGTACTAGGGGGGGTTTGGGGGGGTTAGGCCCCCTGCTGGAAAGGCCAAACCCCCCTTCACCCCCCCCCCCCGAGACAGGTTAAGGGACCCCTCCCCCGACCAAAAAATACAAGTGGTGGTAGTGGCTCCAGTATTAACAAACTGGGTCAGAAATCACTAATTTTTAGCCTAAAATTCACTTGAAAAGCCTTTGGAAACGGAATTTGGCGTTTCCACTGCTGATATTTAAGAAAAATCGGTGTTTTTGGAAGCTCTTTTTGTCATTTTTTGCTTGTTTTTAGCTTTAAAACGCTATTTGGCAGCTTAAAATAGCGATTTTTAGCGTCCTTACTGAAAAAAACGTGCTAAAAACGCATTTCTAGGCGTTTTGGAGCTTTTTGAAATTTGGGACCCCCCACCTGGGCGAAACCCCCCCTCGACCCCCCACCTGAGGCAACAAACCCCCAGCCCCCCCGCCACCCAGGTCGCCCCGGAGCTGTTACATGTATGGTTTGAGTCCCCTATAGTAGAATAGAACTGAAAAGTCTCCTATAGTAGAATAGAACTGAAAAGTCCCCTATTCTGAAATAGCTTGAGTCCCCTATAGTAGAATAGAACTGAAAAGTCCCCTATTCTGAAATAGCTTGAGTCCCCTATAGTAGAATAGAACCGAAAAGTCCCCTATTCTGAAATAGCTTGAGTCCCCTATAGTAGAATAGAACTGAAAAGTCCCCTATTCTGAAATAGCTTGAGTCCCCTATAGTAGAATAGAACTGAAAAGTCCCCTATTCTGAAGTAGCTTGAGTCCCCTATAGTAGAATAGAACCGAGAAGTCCCCTATTCTGAAATAGCTTGAGTCCCCTATAGTAGAAAAGCGCTAATTAATGTTTTGTACGATGCGGGCGCCGATTTAAAACAGGTACGAAACGGAATTCGGCGGTGGGCGCCGAATCTGTTCGGATTCGTTGAGTCCCCTAAAGTAGAATAGTGATGTGTGTGGCGTCGCGTGTGTATCAGTAGCTGCGTCAGTCAGTTTGTACACACCACTTGTTGTATAGACAACCGCGATTGCCTACCGTAACCGTGTACGCGCCACACACTGTAATTGTAGCGTTTAGGGCGCCGCGTGATCGAGTTTTGCCGCTCGCCTTTGTTCTCGCTCATTCTCTCCGTCTGGCTACCTGGCGAGCGGTCGTGTCATTATTCTTCTGTATTAATTAATTGTTGGTTAGAGGTAAAAGTTGTTATTGGATCGGCAACTACTACAAAACCTACAGAAGACCAACAAAACAACTGGCGACCAACGGTGGCATTCGGCAATCGTGGAAGAAAGAAAAAGACGATTTCCGAGGGAGGACGGTATTTCTTCACCCACCAACTTTCAGACGCACGCCTGGTTGGCGGCTGCTCTCAACTCAGAAGAGGAAGGACGCCTAAACACCAACGGTCGGCGTTTTCTCTCACTGATTTGGTTGGAGAGGAGGTCTCAGTACTTGTGATCTAATCACTTGTACCCCTCCTCATCTTCATTCCTGCCGAAGGAGGAGACGCCTACTCCATTCCTGCCGAAGGAGGAGACGCCTACTCCATTCCTGCCGAAGGAGGGGACGCCTACTTCATTCCTGCCAGAGGAGGAGACACCTACTCGTGCCTACTCGTTCCTGCCGGAGGAGGAGAAGTCTGCGCGTGTCTACTCGTCCCTACCGGAGGAGAATTCGCAGCGTTCGCACCGGAGGAGGATTCGCAGCGTTCGCACTGACGGAGGAACCGTACGTCCGTACCGGGGAAGGATCCGCATCGGAGGAGGAACCGCACGTCCGTACCGCAGGAGGAACCGTACGTCCGTACCGGGGAAGGATCCGCATCGGAGGAGGAACCGCACGTCCGTACCGCAGGAGGAACCGTACGTCCATACCGCGGGGAGCCTTCGCAGCGCCGAAGTCTTCGCAGTGTCGCACCGTCAACGTTTCTTCGCAGTGTGACAACGTTTCTTCGCAACGTCGCGGCTCCGCAACTTCGCAGTTTCGCACCGCCGGGCGCCGAATTGAAACAACGCGGAAACAACCGGAAACAACGCGGTAACTACAGGAAATCGTGCAACAACCACCGCGATGTCTACCAAACGACTACACATCCCAGCACTGCAGCCCTACTGGCAAACAACTGATGATCAGCCTCCTCTTCGATGGCCACTCTGGGAGCGGCTGTTTTCTGCATTCCTAACTGGACTGGACGCAACAAGGGGCAACACGGCGAAATTAGCGGACAAGGAAAAGAACGATTTTCTACTTTCGTTTTTGGGGACAGCCGCGCTGCCTCAATTCGCCAGTCACCCTGTGTTCAACGCCGATCCAGATGCCAGCTTCGAGGAATTCCTGACAGCCGCCCGGGAGACATTCTACAGGCCAATCAACCCAGTGAGGGCTCTGTTTGACTTCATGCAGCACTCACAAGGATCTACCGAGTCAGTCACTGATTACCTCCGTGTACTCAGGACTCTGATCCAGCAGTGCACCTTCCCAGTTGAGGAGGGAACCAGACGCGTGGAGGAGCGAACGCTAATCGACTACCTGCTAGCGATTCAGATGGTGCGAGGACTACACAGTCGGGACACACAGGAGAAATTGCTCACCCAGGATGCAGTGGATTTGGCAAAATTCACTCAACTCGCATTGGCAGATGAGAGCGCAAGGAAGGATGCTGCAAAGATGGCACCAGGCTCATCACAGATCGGCGCTGCCTCACACCAGAAGCGCAACTGGGGCAAGGGACCAAGTGCAAAGGGTCGGAAACCTCAGCAGCCACACCCCAGTGCTTCAGCCAACAGTCAGACTACTAGTAAGAGAGGATGCCGGCATTGTGGAGATCCATCACACGCAGACAGCAAGGATTCCAGATGCCACGCCAGAGGTCAAACCTGCAGCAACTGCGGCAAAAAGGGTCACTTCCAGCGAGTCTGTAGGGGCAAACCATGCTCTACCTCGCGCCCTCAGCCCAAACAACAGTGTCAACTCACACATCAGATGCGCAGCAATCACAAAAAGGGCCGGAAAAGTGTCAATGCACTGCACACCAATCCACCTTACTGTGAGGTTCAAATCGCGTCTACTGACGATGCTCCAGAGGAACCACTGCGATTGATGGTCGATACTGGATCGGATGTCACTGGAATCACTCGCGATGAGTTCCATAAGCACTTCCGATGGACAAGACTGCAGGAGGCCGACCCAATCGTCAATTTCGACCAGTCTGAAGTGTCAATCGAAGGACAATTTCCTGCTCAACTGTCATTCCAAGGACGGACTGCCAACGTGTCAGTGTATGTGTTTGGCAATTCCTGCAACAATACACTGGGCATGGACGCAATGCGTGCTCTGGATCCAGTGCACATCACTATCCAGTCAAGGAGCAGCACTGTTTGCGCAGTCACCAAGTCCAGCTCACCAGAGGATGTCAACGACGGTGCTCCCGCCAGCAGCGCGCCACCAGCAGATATCTCTGACGTTTCTACTCCTACGCTACCAGCCAGGGATACCGAGACATGGAAGAAAGCAGGACTGCTGCCGCTACTGCACAGCTTTCCTCAGCTGACAAGCAGGGATATCGGCACTTTCCCAGGATTCAAGCATCGAATCAGACTGAAGCCTGATGCCAGGGTACCACCCGCTCAACCAGTTCGCTCCATTCCAGTGCGCTTCGAGCAGCTTGCAGAGAAGGCAGTCAAGGAAATGGAGGAGCAAGGCATCTGGGAGAAGGTCGCACACTCTGACTACGTGCATGGAATGGTTGTGGTGGCAAAAGCAGACGATCCAACTGCTGTACGCATCACTTCTGACCTGTCTCCACTCAACAAAAACGTGGATCCAGTGCTGTATCCACTACCCAACATCCAGGACTTGCTGTACACGCACCTCGCTGCTGCTACAGTGTTCAGCAAAATCGACCTGCGGAAGGCCTACTTCAACATCGAGCTTGAGGAAGAGTCTCAGTTACTAACGACTACAGTAACACCCTGGGGCTACTACGCTTATCGAAAGCTGCCCATGGGACTCAAGGATTCTGCAGCAGTTTTCCAGAAGCTGGTTCACGAAACGCTTGCTGGGATTCCTGGATGCCAGCCCTACATAGATGACATCATTGTCTATGGAAGGAATCGAGAGGAGCACGACCGCACTTTACAGCTTGTGTTGCAGAAGTTGGATGCCAAGAACCTCCGACTGAACCTCAGCAAGTGCACAGTCGCCTCACCTAGCATCTCGTTTCTGGGCCATGTAATCGCCAACGGATGTGTCAGACCGGACCCACACAAGTTGGACTCGATTCAGAACATGGAACGGCCCCAGAACAAGTCTGATGTCCAAAGTTTTTTGGGCGCGATCAACTACCTGAGCAAGTTCGTTCCTAGCCTGACCGACGCCTCAGAACCACTTCGTGTGCTCACCAGAGCAGACACGAAATTCAAGTGGGAGCAGCCTGAGCAAGCTGCATTCGATCGGCTCAAATCACTGATCTGTGACAAACGAGGACTCAAACTCAAGATGTTCGATCCGGAGAAACCCACCATCGTGACTACAGACGCCTCTGCCTATGGTATTGGTGGAATGCTGTCTCAAGTGCACTGCGGCCAGGAGTACCCAGTGGCATTTGGACACCACACGCTGGACCCCACCAAACGGCGTTGGGACACCACAGAGAGGGAAGCGTTTGCTGCCATGTTCTTCTGTGAACACTGGGAGAAGTACCTACTTGGCAGTCACTTCACACTACGCACGGACCACCAAGCTCTGCAAGCTTTGCTGCATCGACAGGCCAACCAACGGCGATCCCAGAAGTTCGAACGTTGGGTCCACCGCCTCAACGTTTTCGACTACACAGTTGAATTCGTGGCTGGAAGGAAAAACTACATGGCAGATGCATTGTCAAGGCTGCAGAAGGTGCCAGATGTGCCTAGAATTCGCAGTACCACTCAGAAGGGATTTTCCATCGAGAAAATAGCGAAAGCTACTGACCAGGACCCTCAACTGCAACTTGTGAAGCGTTTCTGCACTACAGGCTGGCCAGCTAAGCCTACACTGCCGCCTCAACTCCAGTCAACGGTGTACCACACTCTACGTGACAACTTCTCCCTGGAGCATGGATGTGTCATGCGAGACAAAGCTCAGATTCTGGTTCCAACCTCACTGCGAACAGATCTGCTGTCCATGGCTCATGAGGGACATCCAGGCATCGTGGCTTTCAAACGGAAGCTCAGAGAGACCTACTGGTGGCCTGGAATGGCTACAGAGGCTGAGCGTTTCGTCAGGAACTGTGGAAACTGTCTCAATTCGGCCAAGTCAGCACCCAAGCTGCACCTGCAGGGCCAGCATCTGTATACACTGAAGGAGCCGTGGGAGGAACTCTCCATCGACATCACAGGGCCATTCGATAACGCCCCTGCTCACCAGAAAAACATCGTTGTGCTCGTGGATAACTACTCCAAGTTCCCAGAGATTCTGTGCACGAAGGACACCACTTCTGGCAGAATCATCCGCTGGTCTTTGAGTGCTCTTCAGGAAAAGTAAACAACAAAAAAAGTGGTTGAAGGAGATTTTCGCTCGTTTTGGCAACCCAGCCAAAATAATCTCTGATAACGGACCACAGTTTGTCAGTGACGAGTTTCGAAACTTCCTGACAGAACGGGACATCATCCATGAGACAACACCTGTCTACACTCCTCAACAAAATGCGTTCGTGGAGGTCTTCAATCGATTCATCAAACACCACATACAGACGTTCAGCTCGAGTCTACCGTGGGAAGAAGGCCTTCAGCGATCTCTCGCTCACTTTCGCGCTACACCTCGAGAGGGCCAGGAGCTTAGCCCTGCGCAGAAGTTTTTCGGACGCAGACCTCGATTGGGCTGGGAAGTCTACCGCCAACCCCGCAAAATGGCTCAAAAAGAGGAAGGAGGGGAAGAGAAGCAATCGCGGCAAAGACAACAGCAATCAAGCCAAAATACTGCTAGCTCAGGGCAACTGTTCGCTGTTGGGCAGAAGGTGCGCACCAAACGACCTCACACGCCTAAAGGACTCAGCCCCTGGAACAACAAAGTGCTAACTGTTGTGAAGGTGCTCGGCAGATTCAACTACTTGCTGTCTGACAAGCAGAAGTGGAACGGGCGCAACATGCAACGTGTTGTTGACCGGCCGGGACCATCTGTCTATGAAGCTGAGGCCACTGCGCCAGAACCAGCTCAGCCGCGACCACAAGGACGACACCACCCGCAGCGGGATCGTCAACCGCCAGACCGCTTGGGAGACTGGCTGTACTACTAACTGACGATTTCGCTTCAAGAAAGAAGAAGGTGGTTGATGTGTGTGGCGTCGCGTGTGTATCAGTAGCTGCGTCAGTCAGTTTGTACACACCACTTGTTGTATAGACAACCGCGATTGCCTACCGTAACCGTGTACGCGCCACACACTGTAATTGTAGCGTTTAGGGCGCCGCGTGATCGAGTTTTGCCGCTCGCCTTTGTTCTCGCTCATTCTCTCCGTCTGGCTACCTGGCGAGCGGTCGTGTCATTATTCTTCTGTATTAATTAATTGTTGGTTAGAGGTAAAAGTTGTTATTGGATCGGCAACTACTACAAAACCTACAGAAGACCAACAAAACAAATAGGTCTTGAGTCCCCTATACTCTAATAGTTGCTTGAGTCCCCTAAACCATGAAAATCACCGTGAAATGGTATAGTGCCCAAAAGCTCCCTCTTCACTTCCTGGTTTAGCTACATGTAACAAGGTCTAATTATCTCATATAACGTATGTACATACATACTGTAGGTGCGCAAAAACGTAAATAAAAACCTACCTTGCTCAGTTTTGGGCGATCGTATGGCAGATGAGAATCTTCGGTCAAGATCGTCACAGACTTCTTGTATCCCTCCTGACGCAACGTTTCGGCACATACAATTCCTGCTGCACCTGAAATTACTGTTATTTTACTAGTGGATTTTTATTTTACTATTTACTAAATTTACTACAAGTTCAGCTCTTCAATTTAATTTTTATTTTTGTTTTACTATCAAGCAGCTCCGATTTTACTAATTTTTGTTTTACTAATATTTTTACTCATTTTACTACTATTTTACTACGATTTTACTAGTCATTAGGGGCAATTTTGCATCAAAGATGTCAAGATCTTATGAATAATTAATGCTGGTGCTAAATAGTTGCTAAATTTGATCATGATACGAGGTTCCCAAGAAATTTAGAGACAAAAATGTGTTAAATTCGACTGACAATAGTGCGCCCACACACCTTTTATTGCAAAATTGATCAAGAATTTGGCTGGAATTCACTAAAAACTAGTAAAATAGTAGTAAAATTTTCATTTTACTATTGACGGTGTTGGTTAATTTAATTTTATTTTTACTTTACTATTGGCGCTTAATTTTACTTTTTACTATTATTTTACTACTAGTAAAATACCACTAGTATTACTAATTTTTGTTTTACTATACTATAGTAAAATAACAGTAGGAAATAAGCGTATGCAATACAGAATGCAACACAACTACAGGTGTCTAAAAATGGACACTCTTTTTGCTGCCATTTCCGCAAATTTTGACCAAATTGGCTGAAATTTGAATGCCAAAATAGGGGAAATTTTGTGTGTTAAAGTTTGGCGCCCTGGAGTTATACTCAATCCTGGCCGCGTCGTTGGCTCAGTGGGTAGCTCGCTGCCTCTGAGTCACGGCGGCCCCTGCATCCCTAGCGGTTGTAGTGGTTCATCCTCTCGGCGCGGCAAGTTTCTTGCTGCAAAGAGTTGGTCGTCGGCACAACGCTCCACCCAGGCCATCGAAAACTGGTTACAGTGAGTAGGTAAAATGGGAACCAACTGGATCTGCCGTTGCACCGAAAGCCGCTCCAAAAAGCATGCCGCGTTGGGGGGAAGATCAACGACGTCAGGAGCTGTCTGAGAGACCAGCAATAAGGCCAATACCGGTTTAGTGCCTGCGGCCGGGCGGCCGTTGGGAGCTGTCAGAACCATGACGTCACCACGCCAGGCACTCTCTTAGTACCTGGCGCCCAACAGCATGGCTTGAGTGGCTTGGCAGTGAAAGAAGGGCAAACGTCCGAGATGACGATATCAGAGGTAACGAAATGGACCGTACAGGTCTGATCGTAGGGCTGTACATCGTACGGCCCCCCCCGCCAGATCGGATCGGATACTCAATCCTGAGAAATTAAAGAAAACGTGAAATTTGTTAATTTCGATGCCTATACGAATATTGTTAAAAACGGAAACTTTTCTTTTTGCTGTCATTTCTGCAAATGTTCAAATGCATTGAGATTGACGTAGCTTGAGAAAACAAGAATTACCCTGATGATCTCTTTTTTCTGCTCCTAATTAAAAAAAACACATGTACAGATATTCTTCGCTTTCTCAAGACTGTCTAAATCTCAATGCATTAAATTTTAACACAAAATATTCCACAGTTTTAAAGAGTTTCTCCAAATTTCAGGTCATTGGCGAAGACTTGCAGAAATAACAAAAAGAAAATTTTCCGTTTTGTCGCTACTCCTATGGGCATTGAAATTAATAAATTTCACGTATTCTTGAATTTCTCAGGACTGAGTCAAACTTCGGGCACCAAACTTTAACACAAAATTTTCCCTTTTTGGCACCTGTTGCAAATTTCAGCCTATTTGGTCAAAATTTGCCAAAATCGCCGCTACCATAAATGTGTCCATTTTTGACAAGACGGATTTATAAACGTACATAGTAGCACGTACGCATAAATAATTTGCACGCAAGATGAGATTGTACGTACGAAACAGATTATAAGCTTACCTCCGCCAATGATTACTGTACCCGGTTCCTCGACCTTCCCAATGGGTAAGGTTAACTTGTTAATTTTAGCCGTTTCTAACATCGATCTCGTTGCCACCAATACAACTTGATCATTACTAATTTTGGTCTAAAAAGAAAAGCACCTTTGGATTAACATCAAATATCTACAGGGTGCGTCAAAAAAAACAACCCAGCAGATTTTTTGCTGTAGCAACCGCAAATCTCAACCGATTTGAATGAATCCTGCTTTAAATGAAAGATAAATAAATTCTTGAACGATTGGTGTAGCTTTTATTTAGATGCGTTGCTTAGTTCCTGAGATAATTGCTTTAAAAATCAAAACAGAGATTTTGGCAGTGAACAACAGAGATTAAAACAACCCAGCAGATTTTTTACTGTAGCAGCCGCAAATCTCAACCGATTTCAGTGAGTCCTATTTTATATGAAACATAAATTAATTATTGAAAGATTGGTGAAGCTTTTATTAAGATGCGATGCTTAGTTCCTGACATATTTGCACTCAAAATCAAAACAGATTTTGGCAATGAACAAGAGCGATTTTTATTATTCTGTTGCACTTCATAATAAAACCGATTCCTACTGCTCAGGGCTAACGTAACGAGGTTTTTCTGGTGCCACACATGCTTGGTTACTTCATTTGTAAAAGTCTTGTTGCCCCTCAGCAGTAGGAATCCGTTTTGTTGTGAAGTGCAACGGAATCGCTCTTGTTCACTGCCAAAATCTCTGTTTTGAGTTTGAAGGAAAATATCTCAGGAACTAAGCATCGTATCTTAATAGGGCCTTCACCAGTCTTTCAAGAATTTATTCGTCTTTCATTTAAAGCAGGATTCATTCAAATCGGTTGAGATTTGCGGTTGCTACAGCAAAAACTCTGCTGGGTTGTTTTTTTTGACACACCCTGTATTAGTAAAAACCATAGAAGCTGCTTTACCTTAAAAGAGGGCAAGCTGTCCAGACCGGGAAAATCTTCAATGTCACCGGTGCGCACGCAGAACGATGCGCCATGCCACGGACAACGAATCCGACCATTGCAGTACACACCTATTGTATGTACATACATATAGAGAAAGAAGAAGTATTGCACAACTGATTGGCCCTAATCACGTCACCCAGACGAAGACGGGTTTAATTTTGTTCACTGCTTTGCTCATACTACACATTATTGAGTAAGCACAGAAAGAGCAAAAAAGAAAAGAACTAAAAATAAAACCTTTGCTTAATGGAGCTCCATAGTGAGTACACTTGTGTCCGATAGCAAAAAAACGTCCATTATCGTCCTTTACTAACAAAACTTTTGCACCTTCAACTTCAAACTCAGCAGTCCTGTAAAAATAGCCATATCGACAAATCAATATTGCAACTGCAAACTTACTGCCCTTCGACTAAGTCTGACACTTTGCATAGCACCCGCTCAGTGTTTTCGCTGTCGCCAGACATTAGCCCCAACTTCTTGCCTAAACTACTTATACCATTAAATCCTATCAAAACGCCTAGTCTGCTGAGAATCAGTCAAGAACATCAGTAGAAAAATCAGACCATCGCATCGATTTTAAGAGTCAGTGTCTGATTCAATCGAGTCTTGGTATTCAGACCCAAAATTGAAAGTTTGGCGTAGAGGGCTGTAGGTTGGCACACTAATACTACTTGATGAGTTATTCAACTGCTGCTGAGGAATTCCCAATTCGACGCTCCACGCTCGAGATATAAGCCCGCGAAAATCGGCTTGCTTAACTATGGGACGAAAATTTCCAACTTGAATTTCTTTCTTACTGACAAGGGTTGGGGCTTAAAAATTGGGGCTTTTAGCTAACTTTTCGAGTAGATTAAGAATCTTTAGTCCAAAATTGTTTTCGATGAAAAAAATGTTTTTCGCCCCCCTTTGGAGCCCCCCAGCTCGACTGGAACCCCCCCTAGATGCACTTTTTTATTTTAGAATTTCGTAGCGCTATTCAAGACCTACATTTTGGAATAAAATATTCAAGATTTGAGAGGTAGGTTTTTGAGAAAATTCACTTTGAATGTCCAAAACCTGGAAAAATCACCAACTTTCACTGTGCTCGGAAATGTCGCAAACGATTCCTAGCCTTTAAATCGTAACTGAGACCTAATAATTGGGGCTTTTAGCTAACTTTTCGAGTAGATTAAGAATTTTCAGTCCAAAATTGTTTTCCATGAAAGATTTTTTTCGCCCCCCTTTGGAGCCCCCCAGCCCGACTGGAACCTCCCTAGATGCACTTTTTTATTTTAGAATTTCGTAGCGCTATTCAGGACCTACATTTTGGTGTAAAATATTTAAGATTTGAGAGGTAGGTTTTTGAGAAAATTCACTTTGAATGTCCAAAACCTGGAAAAATCGCCAACTTTCAGTGTGCTCAGAAATGTCGCAAACGATTCCCAGCCTTTAAATCGTAACTGAGACCTAAAAATTGGGGCTTTTAGCTAAATTTTCGAGTAGTTTCAGAATTTTCAGTCCAAAATTGTTTTCGATGAAAAAAATTTTTTTCGCCCCCCCCCCTTGGAGCCCGCCAGCTCGACTGGAACCCGCCTAGACGCATTTTTTAATTTTAGAATTTCGTAGCGCTATTCAAGAGCTACATTTTGGTATAAAATATTTAAGATTTGAGAGGTAGGTTTTCGAGAAAATCGACTTTGAATGTACAAAAACCTGCTTTTTTGTCCCTATTGTCTGGCGATTTTGTTCATTCAAAGTCAATTTTCTCGAAAACCTACCTCTCAAATCTTGAATATTTTATACCAAAATGTAGCTCTTGAATAGCGCTACGAAATTCTAAAATAAAAAAATGCGTCTAGGCGGGTTCCAGTCGAGCTGGCGGGCTCCAAGGGGGGGGGGCGAAAAAAATTTTTTTCATCGAAAACAATTTTGGACTGAAAATTCTGAAACTACTCGAAAATTTAGCTAAAAGCCCCAATTTTTAGGTCTCAGTTACGATTTAAAGGCTGGGAATCGTTTGCGACATTTCTGAGCACACTGAAAGTTGGCGATTTTTCCAGGTTTTGGACATTCAAAGTGAATTTTCTCAAAAACCTACCTCTCAAATCTTAAATATTTTACACCAAAATGTAGGTCCTGAATAGCGCTACGAAATTCTAAAATAAAAAAGTGCATCTAGGGGGGTTCCAGTCGAGCTGGGGGGCTCCAAAGGGGGGCGAAAAAAATCTTTCATGGAAAACAATTTTGGACTGAAAATTCTTAATCTACTCGAAAAGTTAGCTAAAAGCCCCAATTATTAGGTCTCAGTTACGATTTAAAGGCTAGGAATCGTTTGCGACATTTCCGAGCACAGTGAAAGTTGGTGATTTTTCCAGGTTTTGGACATTCAAAGTGAATTTTCTCAAAAACCTACCTCTCAAATCTTGAATATTTTATTCCAAAATGTAGGTCTTGAATAGCGCTACGAAATTCTAAAATAAAAAAGTGCATCTAGGGGGGGTTCCAGTCGAGCTGGGGGGCTCCAAAGGGGGGCGAAAAACATTTTTTTCATCGAAAACAATTTTGGACTAAAGATTCTTAATCTACTCGAAAAGTTACCTAAAAGCCCCAATTTTTAAGTCCCAACCCTTGTCAATAAGAAAGAAATTCAAGTTGGAAATTTTCGTCCCATAGTTAAGCAAGCCGATTTTCGCGGGCTTGTATCTCGAGTGTGGAGCGTCGAATTGGGAATTCCTCTGCAGCAGTTGAATAACTCATCAAGTGGTATTAGTCTGCCAACTTACAGCCTTCTACGCCAAACTTTCAACTTTGGGTCTGAATAGTGCAAAGGGCAAAGACTCGATCGATTCAGACACTGACTCTTAATAGGCCTAGATTTTTTTCGAACATCTTTTTTCAAATATGGGTTAGTAAACAATTCACGCAGCTGGGCTAGGAACTTTGTTACCTAAACATGTTTATGTAGAGCAGTTTACCTCATTGCTTGGAATTTAAGATAGTATTTAAGAATTTTATAGGCCTAGATTTAGTGGGATGTCAGTCCGGCATTTAACCCAACTTCACACAAATAGTTGTCGCATAAAGGTGCAACGTTGTCGTACATAACTAACGATTTAACAACCCTATTGGCGCCTATGCCCAGTAGACAAATCAAATAGATGAATATGCGTACTTTCGGAGTACATATTTAAGCTTCAACTGTAAATGTAGCCGAGACCAAGCGTTGGTCGTATATGGTCTGCAGGAAATTTTACCGCACTGCAGGCTAATTACGTTGTAAGAACAGACTGCGTTGCCTAGCAGCGTGTCGATTATCGCACCAGTTACTTTCTAATAATCCAGTTAATCAAATTCCATTAAACCGTTATTGGCTTAACACGTAATTGCTTAACTATCGATCCGGTAAAAGATCGAATAAAGAAGAAATGCTGAAAAGAGACGGAAATCCGGTTCGGCCGAACAAAACAAAGTTTGGCAGTAAAAGTTTTATGGTACAGGCTTTGCAAGATCTACAAGAACAGCAAGCAACAGACCTGCACAGTATACAAACCAAGGACAGATTTATTAGGTTTCAAAGGCGCGGCGCTGATATTCGAGCGTGGTTGTTTCGTAGTCAGCATCCAGCGAGTAATACTTGGTCTTGTTTGAGAGCATGAAGTCCAGGAAGTCGTGCACGTGATTCTGCATTACTCTAATGCTGTTCTCTGACCAGGGCGTGAAGGCCAGGATCGAGCCGAATCTGACGAACAGCCGGAGCAAGTGGATAAAGCCGTAGACTTGACAAGGCTTGGTCTTAGGGTTCTGTTCCAGCCACTCGCTGTACTGCGGCCGTTCAATCTTATACAACAGTTGATTGCCGAGTGCCACGTTGAAGTAGTCGCGGATTCCCAGCGAGCTCTCCACCAGCAAACTCCGTCGCACCGGCTCCAGTCGCACGTCGTCATTCTTGGCCGCCTTGTAGTCGTCAAAGATCTGTTGCGCCGTCATCGGAGCCGGGAACTTGACCAGTTTGTACTGAACGGTCACCAAGTCCTGATCGTCGACCAGCAGTTTCTTCAGTGCGTCCGGAATCTGGAACCTTATCTCGGGTCGGCGCTGGTGCTCCACTGACGATTCGACGTTCGGATCGGGTCGCGCACTGGCTGCGTGTTTGCGTCGTTCGCTAGTGCTGGTGGTCGGAGTGCCTGAATAATGCCATCTGTACCACCCACATCACATAAGTCGGCAACAAAACAACTGCCGTTGCGAGTGACTGCAGTCTATCTAGGAAGTTTTTCTGAGTCGATTTGATTTTAAAGACGTCAAATTCGAGGGACTAACTTCCAGAAGAGATAGGAACAGTTCGCCGCATCCGTTTACGCCGGACGTTTGATAAAGAGAAGTTTGTTCTATGCTTCTGATTACAAACTTTATTATTCTTAACAATTCAAACAAAAATCAGCATTTAGATAATTCGACGAACCGGTTGAGACGAACAGCGCCACTGGCACAGAAGAAGAGCGAACGGATCTGACTCACCGGCAGTGTCGGAGGCAGTACTGGCTCGTGAGGATTTGGGCGCCTTAACAACGGTGCCACCTGCCGCCGACGGAGTCGACGCTCGACTGTCCGATTCCGTTTTCTTGTCATCGTCTGCTGCTCTTTTAGCTCCAAACGGTTTCTTAATCTTGAACTTATCCTGAACAAACAAATTAAAATGCTAAATATTGTTAGTAAATGGCCTTTCAAAGTTTGCAAAAATCGCGAAAAATTGCGCTTTTTTAGGTAGTACAGTGGATTTAGCTGAAACTTCCGAATGGGGTAGTCATGACTGCTGGAATCGATTCTTACACTTCCCGACCTTGAAAACTTGAACCTGAAACCGTAATTCGGCTCCCAAAGTGAGGTGGTCCAGCTTTGTCACATGTGACAGAGCAGTCCAACAACATTCTAAGCACCCACAATCAGTTTTTAGCGTTCGGGACCGTCTACAATTACAGGACTGCCACTCCTGACATGAAAATTTTATTTTGAGTACAAACCAATTTTTCTTGGAGATGCAGCACCCCTTATTGGAATTTGGGTTTAGGGTGTAAACCCGTTTTCTTGAACCGGCCCACCCCTTATTGGAAGCCGAATTACGGTATCACGACGAGTCGGGACTTCCCCGTAGTGGAGGGAGAGTAAGGCAGGCTTGGTTTGCGTTGCAAGTCAAAGCTGCTTTACTGCTAACGCCGACTCCTCTTTCGGCCAATCACTTCTCCCAACCTCTTTCTACCAAATTCTTATATATCCCTATACATATTCCTATTTCCACCTCAGGATTTGATTAAATCCAATCAGGGACGTGCCTCTTTGAGGTAGTTGGTGTGCAGTTCCCATCTGCATTAACGTCCCAGCATCCTCGCAAGGGTCGCAAGACTCTTTCAACATTCGAATCATTGATGTATGGTATAGAGTGCTGAAGATCTGGTGGCAACATTGCCTTATCTCACCTCCTGAGTATGTGTGCACTTTATCACCCAGCCAATTTTCTCTTATACTGATGCATTTCTTTCTGCATCTTCTCATCTATAATTCCCGAGTCTCTGTCACCGAAAGGTTGAGCTGCTTTCTTGACTCAACGAATGGTTCACTGATGTGGCTTTGCTCCCGCTCGTTCACCTGCCTGATTAGCACCTTCCCAACTTATTGGCTATAACGCTTTTCAGCCCCTCGCGTTTCCCTTTGCTGATGGTCTGGTTCCATTCATCAACCTGGACTACCACTCTGCGTCCTCTTACTGCCGTCGATGAAGAGCTTATGGATGTATTAGCTAGTCAACATCTTCTTCCAAGTCACCTTACCTCTGATGCCTGACTCTACCCACCTCTACTATTCTCACCTTATCAAGATGTCCAGAACATCTTGTTTTAGGTAACGCCCCACTCTGCCATACAAAAAGGTGCGTCTGTTGGCCTGATATCAACAGCTAATCGCTGATGGCCAGGGCGAGAAAATAAACAAAACAAAACGGTATCACGGTCAAGTCTTCAGGGTCCGGAAGTGTCAGAATCGATTCCAGCGGTCCTAAATACCCACCCAAAAAGTTTCAGCTAAATCCACCGCACTACCTAGCTTTCCGTCCCTTCGTAGTGAAACTTTAAAAAAACGCCATTTTTCGCGATTTTACAAAATTTGACCGACCATATCTCTTGAACGGTTTGACCTAGAAATGTCATAAAAGCATAACATCAAAGACTCTAGAATAGAATTCTACAGTCATCTCATTTTCATCGCGATTGGGTAAAAAGTTCATTCTTTCCATCGCGCAAATTAATGTTCATAGTAAACGTAGCGCAGCTAAAGCTTTACCCCAGACCGGAGCTCGACCTTGTCTACAACTTTGGTCCTGAGGCCCTAGTCGCTATGACGCCTCCATAAAAAGTTATTCGCGAAAAATCGCCAGGACGCTTATTTTTGGAGAGACATTAAAACAGAAAATATATTACCAAAATAGCGTAATGTTAGGAAAAATATTCGTCAGAAAATCGGACTCTCTGAACTCAATCGTTACCCCCAGTCAAGATTTCTAAATTCTCGGCCGAAATACTAGCATTGTTCCCACTTTTCCGCGCGAAACAGTTTAGCTGACGCAACGCACCCGTTCCTCTGATTGTTCCTCGAACTTCTTCTGGTTGTCGAGGTTGAATTCGTGCACCAGATCCTCCTCTACCCATTCGTCTCGCCGTTTATTCCAGCCGTGGTAGTGTACTTTGTACTGCCAGTTCGACGAGCCAGATTCCTCAGCATCGTCTACTTGCAATTGTCTAACTTCAAGCACCTTGATTTTGTAGAGAAAGCCGGAATTTCGGTCGGTACAAAACGCTTGCTCGTTCTGCTTGAAACGCGCCGGCGGTATCTGAGATTTCTCTCCTTTCTTTATAGACCGCCGAGTCGGCATCTCTTCGGTTTTGGTTATCTTCTTTTCCTTAACGAAATAGTAGGTTCGGCACCCAATAGAGAAACAAAAACAAACAATAGGTAACCCACAAAAACCGTGCTTTTAACCAAAATTCGGACTCTTTGGCGCACCATTCCATCAACCCCGTTTATTAGTGCTACCCAATTTACGGAAAAGGCAGCAAAAAGGAATGTTATCATTTTTGGGAAACCCTTATACTGTCGTGTCTCGTTAATCCGGACAAGTTGGGACCGACCAATTTTGTCCAGATAGCGAAGAACCGGATTAACGAATCAAAGCAAAAACACTGTTTTTCGGGTCAAAGTCATAAATGACAGCTTTTTCTTAGTTCCGCGTCAGATTCTGTAGCAGCACCTCCTCATTTAAAGGCAACTGTTTAAATTCAGCTGATTATATAGCCACTAGAAGGCACATACATGTAACAGGTCATCCGCCGATGGGGGAGGGGGGTTGGGGGGTCTGGCGCCGGCCGGGGGGGTCTGAGCCAAAAGTTTGGGAGGGGGAAGGGCACTAAAAAACGCTCAAAAATTGAAAAAATCGCAATTTTTTGGCTAAAAATCGCCAAAAATCGCTAATTTTGGCTCAAATACAGCTAAAAAGTGCTGTTTCGCAGGCGATTTTTGTGTCTGAAATTGTAAAAAATTGCAAAAATTTGCTCAAAAATTTATTTGCCAGAAAAATCGGAGGGGGGTCGGCGAAATCGTCTCGGGGGGGGGGGGTCCCATCCGGGGGGGTCTGGCCTAAGTCGGGTGGGGGGGGGGGCAGACCCCTTGTTATATGTATGAGAAGGCAGACAAAATCACATTCTCCGACAAACATCGCGTTACAGCCCGAGAGTCGATATTCTACTTTACACGAGTGCCCACAGAGTGGCTGCTGCGCTTCAAAATAGCCATATCTTTAGGCTTAAAGCATAAAATTGACAGAACTGCTGATGTATCTCTGAGGCATAATTCAGCGATTTCCTGACAAAATTTCCACACTTTGAATAAAATAAAAAATCTTCGAAATGAGCTTTAAAAAGTTTTTTTTTGAAAAAAATGGGATCAGGAACCGATCCCAAACAGAAATTTATGTTTTTAATGCTCATAATTGAACGAACGAACGAACTTTTATCGCCCAACGCAAAATAAAAATACGAGTTAGCAAATGACATAAAACGCGGTTACAGTGTAAAACGACGGCATATGGAGAAATTAATTATAAATTAACATGTTTTATCAATAAATACCGATTATCGATTACTTTTGGCAAAATTCCAAAATTTCTAAATCGTCCAAATATGGTCATCATGTTATATTATCATTTGAAAGACCTTTCCTGACGTGACGAGTCTAATCATCACGACATCAGCATATATGGCACGCCGCGGGGGTAGGTGTTTTGCCAAATATAAAAATATCCCTACGGGACGCATCAGCATAAGGGACGCTCCAGAGGGAATTGTGTAGTCATAAGGAAGTTAATTAATTAATATGTACTAGTCCATTTCTCACCTTCCCTGATTTTCCCCCAGCTACACCTAAACCAAAAAATGAATAACAAACAATACTGCTGCGTAAGTCAAATTTGTCTAAGGGGTGCTGGATCTGCTAAACTGCGCTAGACCATTGGCTGAGCGTCAAACCTGCGCGCCGTACAACTCCATTATTATTCGAACCTCTGGTGTCGCATTTAGCAACTATTCTTTCTGATTATTGCGGTGCCAGCGAAATGTGTATAAAATCTTTATGCACATTAGCAAAGCATAACGAATCGCTTAATACATTGTTTCTTGTGTTTCTTCATTGACAAGAACCGGAAAAGGTGTAGCTGGGGGTTAACGACAAACAGCAGAGAGCCAATTCTTGTATCATTCGAAAGCCTGAAGTCTACTGTACTCAGAACCGATTGAAACCCTTTCGCCAAATTCATCGTTTTATCATAACAATCAGGAACACGAAAAAAATCCACGAAAAAGCCGATTTTCAGTAGTTAAGAAAGAATCCAATTTGTGGGGACCGCGTTATATAGGTAACAAGTTACGCTGATTTCAAATCCGATTGAAACCAATTTGAATAAACTCTGCTTTCAACCGAAAATGGACGTTGAAAAACGACGAATTCAGTTTTTGAGAAAAAATACCGTTTAATAGGGACCGGCACGCGAAAATTCAAAATGCCCCTAGGCGAAATTGGGCTTCAGAATTGAAAAGAGCACACTTTATACAGTCTAACAAAACAAACCGGAACGGAATTGGCCGGATATTAAGCCAGTTATGACCGTTTAACTGCGTCACCCAGCGTGCCACCTTTTCTTCCTAGAAAGTTGACCGCAACGTGCATACCGATATGACGGATGTACTTTATCAGACTGTCACTCGTAAACCCCTGCGCCGATTTTGATGGGACCGGTGTCATTCTAATCGCAATGCGATTTTCTTTTACATTTTTTATATACCAAGACTGTAGGACTGCGTCTACCACCTTTATATACCGAACAAACACCGAACCAGGTGTAGCTGCGGGGGGCGGAAATCAGGAACCGATCGCAAACAGAAATTAATGTTTTTAATGACCATTGTTAATTATAAATTAACAAGTTTTATCGATAAATATAGATAATCGATTATTTTTTGGCAATATTCCAAAATCGTCCAAAACGGTCATGTTATATATCATTTGAAAGCCCTTCGCCTGGCGAGTCTAGTGATCACTACATCAGCATAGGGAACGCCCCGGGGGGCCTGTTTTGCCAAATATAAAAGTACCACTAGAGACGCAAAAGTACAATATAGGCACGCTCTGGAGGGCCTGTTTTCCAAATATAAAAATACCCCTAGGGGACACATCAGTATACGCACGCTCTGGGCATCCATGGGCCAGAAAAATCCGGAGGGGGGTAGGGGGTCTGGAGACCTCGGGGGGGGCCGGCGAGGGGGGTATGGAGTATGTATGTATGGACGGCCGAGGCGGGTATTGGCCGGCGAGGGGGTAAACCCCCCTTACCCCCCGGCCCATGTATGCTGGAGAGCCTGTTTTCCAAATATAAAAATACCCCTAGGGGACGCATCAGTATAGGGCCCGCTCCGGAAGGCCTGTTTTAATAACATAAAAGTACCCCTAGGGGACGCATCGGTATAGGGCACGCTCCCTAAGCCTTAGCCTAAGCCTGTACAGGGCACGCTCCTAAGGGCCTGTTTTCCAAATATAAAAATACCCCAAGGCGTACGCATCAGTATAGGGCACGTTCCGGAGTCGTATAGTGATAAGAAAGTTAATTAATTAATATATAGTCCATTTGTGACCTTCCCTGTTCCCCCCCCAGCTACACCTAAGCCCAAACACCTTGGTAGCTCGAACAACTAGAACTGAATAGTAGAGTGTGAACTGGTATTCCTGTGTTTTCCAGGTACATTTGTACATGTCACAGCGGGGCTGGGGTTCTGCTCCCCTCCCACGCTCCCACTGACTTGGGACAACCCCCCCAGATAGGGGAGTACCCCACCAAAACGATCTTTTCCACTCTCCCTCTCCGATGTTTCTGGCTCAATTTTTTTTACAGTTTCAGACACTAAAATTGTTTGTAAAACAGCGCTTTTTAGCTGCAAGTGGTACCCGAGGCATAATCAGCCTTTTTATACGATTTGTAGCACAAAATTGCTGTTTTTGAGCGTTTTAGCACTCCACCCTCCGAATTTGGGCTCAGACACCCCAACCCTTCCCTTCCGCCTTCCCTCCAAACATACATGGGCCGGGGGTGAGGGGGGTTTGTACTTTGGTGAGAAATTCCGACTTTCGTTCGTTACTGGACTACCTTCTGTGCCTGTTTGCGTTGGAACATGCAACTCAAATTTGGGCAAAACATATCTATCATACTTATGAATAAATGCTGAAAATTTGAAGAAATTCCACTGACATATGAATGAAAACGAATTATATGAAGTTAACTCGAATAAGCGATTACAGGTTTTTTCCGCTTTTGTACCATATTTATTGACTACACACGTTAAGCCTGAGCAAGATTCACCTTATATTGATTAGCAGAGACGCAAAACTACTGAAGGAATGTAAAGAAGCAAAATTAAAACCATTGGCTTTGGGCTGCTCAGGATCCCCAATACGTTCGTATTCGATACCCCCTAATTTTAACGACCTCATCAACTTTAACCCAATTTCCGGGATCTTTGGCGGACCTAGGAGACCAATGCTCAGTCATTTGAGTAAGAGCAACACCCAAACTAAAATTTAAGCGGGCGCACCTTTTTTATTTGTTCTTTGTTTAAGAGCAAACTTTCGTTTTCTGAAAAAATACCAATTCCGCCTATGCTTAACCATGTAAAATTTCAATCTGATTTCCGGGATCTTTGGCTGCATCGATGCCGAAAAAAAATGGCTCAAACGAAAGATGATCAATGCCTCTTTATTACCGTCGGGCGCACCTTTTGAGATCATAAACTTTTTTTACACTGACGCTGTTTTTCCGCTTATTTTAGCCAAAAACAACCGCAGCTTAGCGTATACCAAGGCGATTTGGGTGAATAGTTATGTTAAAATAATCAAAACAAATAACCATAAAAAAAGAACGCGCTTTTCTAGCCGCATTTTTTAAAAAAAGATGATTTTGACCGCCGCGACACCAATGTGGTGAAAACGCGCGAAGAAAATTAGGCACGCGGTACGGCGCAAAAATGGCCGCCGTTGCCGGTCCCTACGTTTAACGGCTGAATTATGGCTCAAAATGCACTTTTTTCGATAGCTCGTACTCTGTTTCATATAAGTACATCACTTCCTAACATGAATAACCGAACATAAAAAAGAATTTGCGCTTGAAGTTGCGAAAACCGTTTTTCGGACCATATTTTGGCCGTATTTTTGTATTTTCTAAACGGCGCAGCCGGACGCAGCTTGCCCATCACTACTATAGGCATGGACCACGGTATACACATGTGTATCTGTATACCGTCGTCCATGGTATAGGCACACTCCGGAGTAACGTGTATATCCTGTTGCCCACTAACTACTGTTGCATGCGTATACGCATTACGCATATCATTACGCAAAGTACGCATTGCATTTCAGAATGCGTATACGCATACGCATACGCATTTGAATTTCATTACGCAATATTATTACGCATTCTGCCAAATGTTTGCATATTTTTGCGTCTGAAAATTGGGTCTGAAAAATAGCTACGTACATTTTCGAATGTCTTGCAAATATTTAGTTCAGATTGTTACCAATTGGTCATTCTTCATACTTTTTAGTGTGATGTGAGGGCACCAGAAATATTCTGAAAATTTAAAAACAGGCTAAGTTTTAACAGGAAAGGAAATGTGCGACAAAACCGTGAATTTAGAGTTTACACGGTTTTGGGAAAATTCAGTTGTGTTGCATGGGCAGGCTATCTGTTTGTGCTTTGCGTATGTTTATTGTAAATTTGATTGCTATTAGACCTCTTCAGGAAATGAGCATTCGACTGATTTTTTGTTGGAAAGCGCATAAAATCTCTTGCCTGTTGAAAGAAAACATACGTACAGTACATAGCATACATGTAACAGGTCATCCGCAGAATAGGGAGGGGGCTGGGGTGTCTGGCGCTGGTCGGAGGGGTTTGAGCCCAAATTCTAGGGAGGGGCTGAGCACTAAAAAAGCTTAAAAATCGAAATATTTCGGCTAAAAATCGTTAAAAATCGCTAAATAGAAAGAAGGTGAAAAGTTAAGTTAGGCATGCGCAAGGGCGTAGCTGGGAACCGAACCCAGCACCTTCGGATTTCCTTTGAAATTTGGGCTCAAATGCAGCTAAAAGTGCTGTTTTTCAGGCAATTTTGGCAATTTTTGTTTCTGAAATTGTAAAAAAATCTTCAAAATTTGCTCAAAAAATTGCGTTGCAATTCATTTCAAGGCAGGAATTTGATTATTGGATACCTAAACAACACACTGTGGAGACAAACAAGCTGTTCAGAGAAATTTCTGATTGTTTCTGAGATTACGCATTACGCATACGCATTACGCAAAATACGCATTGGTTTTTGCAATGCGTATACGCAAACTCATACGCATTTGTAATTTGAAACTCATACGCATACGCATACGCATTTGAAAAATCCGGTATTAAACAACAGTACCACTAACACTCTTTCTGCGCCATTCTCTTACTAACCTGTCGTTTCTTTGGCGACAAAGAATAAATTTCAAGTTCAAAGTTCTACATGAGCCGGAAAAATTGGTTGGGGTGTTCAAAATCTCAAAAATTGTAGGTTGACCTACCGATTAGTGGGTACACGAAACTGTAGTACTAATCGAATTTTCCAAAAAACGTACTTTTTCATGTACCATATCTCTCTCCGCTCAGAATTTCAGATTTTCCAAAACGCTATCCCATGTCATTGGCACCGACACATAACAGTAATATCTTCCATCATACACTATACATGCACAACTAACAGTAAAAAAATGAATATTACTACTTATGTAAATATACGCAACAAAATTAAACAGTTCGCTTTTGCGTTTTCTTTTGGAAATCGCGAGCTCTCCTCTGTATTTTCCTGGCGATCCTTCGCACGAGTATAGGCCTTTGAATGAAGTCACTAGAAATGCTGCCATATGCGGAGCAGACCTGAAAGCACCGCTAATGCAGTCTTACTGGCACTTCTGCATTAGTCATATGGAGTTATTGGCATGTGTGCTACCATCATTGACGATACCACCTCCGAGTCTGAGGTGACATTGAAAAGTTACCATAAATGTAGGAACAGAGTTCGGTTCGGTAGTGAAGGCATAGTACGTACATGTAGGTCCACAACGACAGCATATACAATTGCCAGGCAGGCAGACAACTGTCAGATAGACAGTGCGAATTGTCAGGCAGTGGCGTATCCAGGGAGTATAGTGTGCAGAACCCTATTCAAATTCTACCGTGTTCGCGCTCATCGGCCATGCAGGGAGAGCGGAGTGTTCGCGTCGGGACCCGTTCGCTGGCAGCTGGCAGGCAAACCAACATGGCCCCACTGACCGGCCAATAAGAACCGAAGAACGAGGAGGAGGCGCGCAGCTGATTGGTCGGGGGCGGAGTTTCGGAGGGCGAGAAGCTCGGTGATAGGGTGATCGTGATCCAAGATGGCGCTCTCTGTATTCATTTTCTCCAACTCACCCAGTACTTTATTCTTTTTGATTTGGTAACTAGTGTGCGGCTGCGCAGTAAAGACTTGTCTGGAGAACTGGATTCACAGAGCAAGCAGAGCCCGCCTAGCTTCGCCAACGCGACTCCGAGGACCGAGAACAAGCCTCCTGCAGTGAGTGCCTCGTCCTGTCGACCGCCTGTAGTGTGGTAACTTGTCGCATTTTCTCGGGTAGACACTTAGTGCGAAATTGATACTTTTTGCCTACTCTTCTCGGCTCTCTACCGGCTGACTTGATCAACGGAGAGGGCGTCGACCTACACCATTTTCTTCTCTCACTACCTTCTCCTCGGCAACACGTTTTATTTCAACTTTCAACAAAATTGCCAAACTCAACTTTTTATCAAAAATCACCTCTTCTTCACCTGCCGCAGCGTCCACCGTCCAGCCCAGCTTTATTCTGCCTAACCCCAGGAACCACCAACAATAGGGGTTAGGACAGAATTGGAGGTTCAACACCAAGATTAGGGAAGATCGCTAATTCGCTATTTAAAGATGGAGTGCGAGCGTGGGAGGACGCAGTTCCGCGGACCTGCCAGAGCAAGGACGCGAGGAAGAGGAGCTCCCCGTGCGAGCAGAGGAGGACCGGCCAGTCGTGGAGCCGGCAGAGGACTGCTGGCCCAAACTCGCAGAGACAACTTGGCCGCTGCCAGTCAACTTGATCAGCAGGAACACGGAGGAGCGAGGAATATGGGTAACTTACCTACGCGACAGCTAGCCGCCGTGCTGACCACTACTATGACTACTCAGACGGAGCGGCAGCATTTTCTGCAGAGCCGGCCGGCGCCTGTTTGGGGTCCGCGGGAGCGGATGACGTTCCCCGAGCAGGTAGCAACGGGTCGGCACCGACTACGACTTCCAGTCAGCCGCAGGCAAAGAAGAGGCGCCATCTGCGACACCTCCTCATTCGTAGGAGCAGCGAGAATGGCTACGGACCTCAGCGGCAGCCGGACAGAGCCACCACCCAGGAGGGAGGACAGGCCGCCGGCATGTACGGACAACGCTCTCAGCAACAACAACAAAATAGCTACGAGTCGGCTCTTCCACCAGGTACGGGCCCCACTCAGGAGGGTGCACAGGCCTCTGGTGTTCGCGGACGGCCGGCTCATACCTACGACTACGAGTCTACGTACCGGCCAGGCACTGACCCCACTCGGGAGAGTGTGCAGGTTTTTGGTGCCTACGCCGAACAGACGCACCAACACAACTACGAAACAGTCTCTGCCTGGCCTAGCGGGGAAACGACGCAGTACGGTCAGGCCCGGCATGGTTCTACATGCCAGGAGGACGACGCAGTCGCCGAGTCGGTCGTGCGTCATTTTCACCAGAATGACCGCAGGTACGAAAACAGACAACGGCTGACAGGAGAGCGACGCAGTCAGTCAACTGCCAACATCTACAGCACCGGTGTTGGGTCGCCGGCTAGAGCGGCCCCCACCGGTCGGGAAGCAACTACCTCCGTGGAGGAG
The DNA here is from genome assembly GCA_030248155.1 of Sabatieria punctata. Taxonomy (NCBI): domain Eukaryota; kingdom Metazoa; phylum Nematoda; class Chromadorea; order Araeolaimida; family Comesomatidae; genus Sabatieria; species Sabatieria punctata. The sequence goes on along the minus strand of JASANB010004964.1, from coordinate 33,798 downwards.
CTGAAATACACACAGGCGCTGCATCAGACTTTGTCGCCGCTGCCTGTGGCTACTCACGCACCTCATTTGAGAGAACTTCTACAGGAAACCGGCAATGCTAGCGAGGAGGAAATGCCGGTTCTCTCGGACGAAACGCAGACGGCTGCTCGCGCTAGACAGCTGTCAGGTAACTTATTTCACCCACGGCAGATGCGTTTCCCGCCCGGCATGTTGTACAGAGCGCCGCCTGGGCCTGGTTTTCGGGGACACATCTACGACCCTACCAGACCTCCACCGACCGGCAAACCCAGACCTCGACCGCGTTCAGCCAGTGCTCGGCCGAGAGGGAGAGCTGCATCGGCAGCGGCTGGCAGTCGCAGGCCCCGACTGGATCCCTACGGCTGGCCGGAGGAAGAATATCAGCCTGACCGGCGGGATCATCACTACGCGTGCGCTTTTGGACCGGAGGAGGGGACAGGCTACACCTACACTCGTTCTCTGACACGCTCTCCACCCCCGGATGTGTGGAGTGGGCCGCTAGCGCTGCACCCTGCTCGAACGGTGTCAGCATTCACTGTACATAGACGCACTCAGTCACCATCACCACATCTCACGGTAACTGTGACCAACACGGAATCTCAGCTTCAGGGAGCACCCAGGGAACAACGAGCGACTACGGGTACGTGCTGGAGCGAAACCACCATCCTGGCGGAGGGCGAGCAACATACGGACCACCCCTACACACAACCGCCGGGTATGCGAGGGACTTCGCCGGCGCAGAGGAGAACACCGGTGACAGTTACGGCTACGAATACGGGTAGAAGAACGGCTGTGAAACAGAAGCGTCCGGAGAAATCCGCGGCGTTTCTCCCCTACGCAATGGAGGAGGGTCATGTACAACGAACTCGCTCTGCGGCCGGCAGTGACCGACCGCCGGAACCACCCCGGTCCGGCAGAGCTACGCCCGACTCTGTTCGCTCTCACTCTACGACGGCGGGTAGTCAGGACCAGACGGTGCGAGAGGGCCCGGTGTCAGACACTGTGATTTGGCAGACCATCCAGGACAGAGTGCAGAAGGAAATTCTACAGGAGTCTCCTCGCACCCGCCGACAGGGAGGCAGCAACAGAGGCCCGGCCGCTTCCTACACAGAATGCGAGCGGTTGGAGAGAGAGGAGAGTCAGGCCCGAGAGGAGGCAGAGAGGATTTCGGCGGTTGCTAATCGAGTATCGCAGGCTGTGAAACAGGACGTACAACACCTTGTGGAGCGCACAGTTGAACAACGAACACAGGACCTCCGTCGTCGAGCCGAGGACGAACGGCGAAAAATCGGCGAGTATTGGGACGGAATGCGTGCGCGACAAGCGGAGATTCTTGAGCGGATCCAGGAATCCCGGGAAATCGAGCGGAGAACTCAGGAGATCAGTCAACGTGCCGAAGAACAACGAGGTTCGCCCGCCCGGCGGCCACGGCCAAATGGAGGAGAGGCAGAAATGGCAACTTGCTCTCTGCCAGCTAACGTCGGTCCAGAGGGGGAGTCTGACGACGAAGGCGGCATGTCTGTATATATGGAAGAGGCAGCACCTCCTCGTGCTCACGAGGTGGTGGGACAGGGAATTCAGAAGGCAGGTAGCGTACCTCAGGAGAGACCGCGAGCGGACTTCTCGGGTGCCCCTGGCATTCCGATGAACATGAATAACTACACCTACCGCCCTCCTCGCTGCGAACCGGACGAAAACGGAGACCCTGTTCCTCATCGCCCCTGGGCGCCGCAGGAACCACGGGACTTACGGTGGCAGTTTCGAGGAGTGGTGCCAGAGGAGGAACCGCAGGACCAGCCGCGGGAACGAGTTCCAGAATGGTACCGACGGGTCAATTTCGTCGGACCGAGTGGACAGGTCACTGCACCGGACCCTGTTCAGGAACGAGAGGAGCGGGGCCAGAACAACTTTCACAGGAGACCTCGCCGACAAGAGGAGGTGGCAGCCGTCTTGGAAAGAGCAGTTGGTCGGGACGTTGAGCAGCGAGCGAGAGAGGACCATCGAGCGGTGATGTGGCACTACGCTGCTCACGCCAGTCAGCGCGAACCCATCACCCGCTTCCAACACGCTGACCTCCAGATAGCGTCTGAGGACCAGGCATTGCTGGACTGGAACGAAACCACTAACCTTCGACAGTGGCTCGGACCTAACGAACAGGAACAACCACCGACGGCTAGAGAGTGGCTGCTGACTCAGTTCCACAGACCCCTGCCGGTCCGAGGCGATTTTCTGCCGAGCAACGCTGACTTGTACCCAGGTCGCCTCCGCCGGTGGCGAGAAGGTCAGACCGAAAGGATGGGCGACCCAACGCCAAGATCGCAGACGGCCCCGGCGGAAACACGAGTGGAGCAGGCGTTGGAGATTGAGGGTCTTAACCACTGGGAAGATCCGGCTCGCGCCCGTGCTGCGGCATGCACCGAAATCAGCTCCTACCACCCAGCGCCTTCGGCCTGGCGTGTGGCCACTCGCGTACATGAGATGTCGCCTTACCATGAGCGGCCCGATTACTTGAGTGAGTATCCGGAGGCGGAACTAGCTACATCGTACGAAGTTACACCACCTGTTTCTCAGGTTTCGACTTCCGCGAGACCCAATCGCAGGACGGCGGTGAGTACACAGCCCGCAGTCGGTTCTACTGGCCCGAACGTCGAGACCTCTACGACTTCGGCTACCAGAGCAGCGACGACCCAGATGAGCCGAAATCAGACTAGAAGGCCAAGGGAGACTAGTACGGCCACTGGCATAACCAACCCCGGTCGAACCAAACGACCTGGACCGCTCGCTACTACCACGGAGGATATCCATCAAGTAGCACCAGGAGATGGAATGCGTCTTCGGAACTGCGAAGCCCAGCTGGCAGAACAGGAGCTGGAACTTCAGAGGTATCGGCGGTATCTTCGCCGAATTCATCGGGCTGACCCTCGTTGGGACCCGACACCGTCTCGGTCGATCAGTCCAGAAGGAAGAGAATTACCTACCGAGGTGCCTCCTACTATGGTCAGTCGACCAACCCGACGTCCTCTACGTCCAGGAGATGTTCAAATTCTGTCTCGGCCGGCCTCTGAGGAAGCCGCCCCGGGTCGACCACGATCGCCACAGGACCGGCCCAACCAGGGGACACGCACACGAGAGACAGAGGAAACTCTGTCACGAGACTACGACCTGAACCGCCGAAGCAGACAGTTGGAACAGGCGCTGACTTGGGCCGAGGAAGCGCTACGCACCCAGTCACTTCACTACACCTCACATGAGTTGGAGGCGCTACGTGACACCTACCTCCATCAGGTGCGACAGGCGGCCAGGGACACCAGACAGGGCGAGGACCGAGCGGAGGAACGAATTCGCGAATTGACCACCGCCGGATTACAACACCTGCAACAAACCGCCAACTTGCAGAATCTCCAAACCAGAGGAGTGACGCCCCGGGACAACCACGTTGTGTCAGGGTACGTAGAAGCCCAAGATGACATAGCGGAGCGCCAACAACTAATGGCCAACCTGTTGAACCGAGCCGAGGACACTTTGCACAACATCGAGCGTTGGGCAGCCGACCAGCGCAGGGAACCCTTTTACCTACGTTCCTTGAAACTGCCAAAATTCGACCAGGATGTGGAGGACGTTCGGCAGTTTCTCAACGATCTGGAGGAATACTTCGTTTTCGCCAAGGTGGTGGAGGACGAGGCGAAAGTGGCCCTGGTCAAAAGTGCAGTGCCTAAAGCCATGCGTGCTGCAATAGACACTGTACCGCTGACTGAGCGGGGGACGTACGCTCAAGTACGAACACTGCTGGTCGATCGATTCCTGCCCCGGGAGAGGGCGCTGGAGGTGAAGACTGAGTTGCTACGAACTATGCAAGGCAACCTGTCCTTGGACGAGTATTGCAAGGAGATTGAGCGCAAGTCTTTGCGCCTTCACTACACCGAGCCGGGAGGAAACCTCACTGAGTGGCAACTGTTGATGTTCTTCCAAGGGCTGACTCCAGATCTACGTCAAAAAGCCAGGGAACACAACGTAGAACAACATTGTTTCAACCTGGCCGATGCCCGCCGAGCGATGCAGCGTTTTGAACCCATCGAAACGGATCGAGCTACTAGACCACCGCGAGCCGAACCTCTCAGACGTGCTCCGCCCAGAACTCAGCCTCCGAATCGGGCCCCGGCCCGACCGGTACGAGCTCCAGAGTCCGCAGGCGCGAATCCGACTCCTGATATCCGCCGGAGACCACCGGAAGGATACACACGTGGAGGGGTGAAGACGCTGCCAAAAACTCAGACGTGGACTCGAGAGGCATGGGCTAAGTGGGTTAAGAAGAACCCACCGGAAAAGGACAAGGCAGTAAATGACGCTGCCTACGAAAGAGCTATGGACGTTTACCGAGGAAGAGTCAACCTAGTGGAGGGCAGTATCGACGGAGAAGAACTCGAGGAGTTTGAAGACCTTCAACCAGATGACGGCTCGGACTTGGAAGATGAAGAGGCGGAGGTGGGGGTAGTCGAAATCAACCCCGTTCGACCAACGGAGCTGAAACCTGCCAACCCTGCGCTCAAACAACCGGAGGCAATCCCTCTACGATTGCTGAAAGTAAACATCGGACCTGAGGAGGTGCCTGCCCTCATCGACACCGGAGCAGTGACCAACTTGTGCGGGAGAGAAGGACTCCGCGCTATCCTGAAGGAAGGAAAAACTCGAGGAGTGAAGACCACCTTGCACGGAGCGCGCGCAGTGTGGTTGAAAGGATTCACTGGAGGAGGAAGGGAGAGTCGACACGTGGTGGACACTACTCTCTCGTATCAAGGCCACCAAGCTAAGATGCGATTCGTGGTAGACCTGAAGTGCCCCTACCCCTTGCTGGTAGGGCTGCCAGGAATCAAAGTCTTTCCACACCTACTAGTGACGCTGCTCTCCCAGCTAGTGGAAGGACAACCGCTGCCAGAAATTGGTCCGGCTCCTGTAGAAAAGACAGAGGAAATGTCCGAGACGGCCCAGCCGTGTACACCTGCCGGGGAAAGAGATTCTACCCCAGTGCTGAACATCTCCAACTGCATCACTCCAGAGGGAGCCATCCCTGTGCACATGTTATCGGCACGGGAAATTCAACCAAATTGCGTAGAGACGGTCACTGGCCGCGCCGAGGGAGCAGCATTGGATGAAAAACATTACTACTTCATCCCTGCCCCGGAGACGGAGGTCGAATTGAAGGTGCAGTATCGGACGGAACATTACACCGACCAGTCAATACTGGTCACAGTGGCCAACCAAACGGACAGCGTCATCACCGTGGACGCGGGGACGGAAATCGGCAAGTTGGTAGAACACGCTACGCCCAAGGACGCTGCAGCGGAGGAGAGCCGCCAGAGGGCCGAAGCCACTGTGCAACAAATAATTGCTGCAGTCGACGAGCCACGGCCACCGGTACCAGGGACAGCTCACCCCCTGGGTGGCTTGACCGTCGAGGAGGTAGAGGCGGTAGAAGCAGCTATCACCCGCATTGTCACTGAGCCGGAAGAGCGGAAACTGACCATGGCCGGCTTGCTCCCGTTTGATGATCTGCCTCCGCAGATACGACGGGACTTACTCACCTTTCTGCTAGAACGGAACGAGGCGTTCAGTCTCACGGAGGACGAAATTGGAGACTGCCAGGTAGCCTACATGGAAGTCGACACCGGAGACGAGAGACCAGTCAGGCAGGCACTGCGACGGCTGCCCTTCCACGTAAGACCAAAGGTGGAGGCAAAGATCGCGGAGTGGCTCGAAGCTGGCATCATTCGCCCATCACACAGCCCATGGGCATCGCCAATTGTTCCGGTAATCAAGAAGAACGGAGATCTCCGATTGTGTGTGGATTTCCGGGAGCTCAACAAGGTAACCAAGAAGAACAGATTTCCTCTGCCCCGGATCGACGACTTATTGGACGCTATCGGGCAGGTGAAACCCACCTGCTTCTCGACTCTGGACATCCGCTCGGGATTCACCAACCTCCACATGCACCCTGATAGCGTAGAAAAGACGGCGTTCATCACCCATAAAGGACTCTACGAGTTCGAACGTGTGCCTTTTGGCCTGTGCAACGCTCCCTCCTTTTATCAGGAGGTGGCCCAACGCATCCTTGGACACATCGACCCCACTCGAGTGTTCACCTACTTGGACGACGTGCTGATCATCTCGGCTACCCTGGAAGAGCATAAAGGGTTGATGGACCAGGTATTTCGGGCACTCCAGCGCGCTGGGTTCCTGATTAACTTGACCAAATGCAACTTTGCTCGGCCACACGTACTGTTTCTGGGCTTCCAGATCAGTGCCGATGGGATACGAACGGACCCTGAGAAGATCGAGAAAGTGAAGAACTGGCCCAGGCCGACCAATTTGAAGACGTTGAGGAGCTTTATTGGTTTTTGTAGCTACTACCGCCGGTTTATCAAGGGATTTGCGCAGATGGCTGCTCCCCTACACGCGTTGGTCAAAAAGGAGACAACTTGGTCCTGGGGCGACTCACAGGAGACCGCTTTTCTCACGTTGATTCAACACCTGATCAACACCCCGGTGCTCAACTACCCTGACTTCTCGAAGCCGTTCATCATCGAGTCGGACGCGTCAGGAATTGCCATCGCCGCCATCTTGGCCCAGGAGAACGAGAAGAAGCAGCGACACCCTGTGGCCTACGCTAGTCGCAGTCTCCGCCCGAACGAGCTGAACTACAGTGCTACGGACCGCGAGTGTTTGGCGCTGGTATACGGTATCCAGCAGTTTCGGGTGTACATCTTTAACCACCAAGTAACTTTAATCACTGATCACAACGCGTTACGCTATTTACAGGAGAAACAACTAGTACAACGGCTGGCACGTTGGGCTCTACAAATTCAGGAAATCATGCCCAACATTGTCTACCGTCCAGGACGGGTCAACCACGGAGCCGACGCTTTGTCGAGAATGCCTCACGACAAATTGGAGGAGCGAAACCTTCACGGCATCTCGGACGTGAATCTTTCGGAGGGGAGACCATACGCGGAATTGGTCACGCAGCGAGTACCGTATGACGACATGCTGGTGATGAAGGTTCACCTGGACATGCCGGTCAGCCGGCCTCTTTGGAAACACCTCACCGACAGCGGGCTGGATTTGTTACCGCCACTCGACCAGCCTGCAGTGATGAACGCCTGCGTGATGGGCACTATGGGACGTTTCCGTGACCGAGTCCACGCACTTCCGATCCTGCCGCTGATGCAGGTTCCAACTAGGCAGGATATCGAGCAGCTTGCCGCCATGCACCAAAAACAGGACCCGAAATGGTCGGCAATGATCACCTATAAAACCACGGGTGAATTGCCGGCAGATTTGGAACTTTCCAAATGGATTCAACGATACCAGGAGGAGTACGTTGTCACGGGCGAGTTGCTTTGGCACGTACACACCGTTCCAGCAGCACCGGGCACCAACCCGGCGGACCAACTTCAACGGTTGCAGCTCTGCATCCCGCTGCCTCTTCGGCCCCGTCTGTTGTACGATCACCACGGGGCACGGACGTCAGGACATTTCGGCATCAGTAAGACCTACAACAGGATGAGGCGGTTGTATTATTGGCCGCAAATGCGACAGGACATCGCCCAACAGGTGCACGGTTGCCTGCTGTGTGCTACTCGGCGTGGCCAGTCGCCCACGGAGAACCCTCCGATGGGGATGATGCCCCTTCCAGTGGAGCCGTTTCAACGACTCTACATGGACACGCTCAAACTCAACCTCACCGCCACTGGATACACCTACGTCCTGGTGATAATGGATGCTTACACCAAATTCGTAGTGGCGCAGCCGTTGCGAGACCGTAGGGGTCATACAGTTGCACGAGCGCTGCTGGACCGGGTCTTTATGATCTTCGGTCCTCCGAAGGAAATTGTCTCGGATAATGGAACGGAATTCAAAAATCGATCGGTTCAACGCCTGTTGGAGATGTACGACGTGCGACACCGATGGGCCCTGCCCTACTCTCCACGGACTGGAGGGTTGGTGGAGAAGATGAACTCCACGCTGGCCAACATGCTGTCTCGACTGGTGAACAAGGAGGCGGACGACTGGGACCTCAACTTGTCCACAGTAGTCTACGCCTACAACGCCACACCCCAGTCGGCTACGCAGTTGCCGCCGGCGGAGATGGTGTTCCTACGGCGTCTACATCTACCCAGCTCAGTGCCTGGGGCTCACCTGACTGGAGATCGAATGGTGGACGGCCCCACCGACGAGGATCGACGGCAGACTTGGCAACGTGATCGGCATTTGCTGGAGGACAACTTGCGATGCGCCCAATTGACCAACCAGGAGCGATTCAATCAACGATGGGGCGCTAAGGAGACGAAAATCCAGCCGGGCGACAAGGTGATGCGGTACGACCCTGGAGTACGGACGATGAAGCTGGCCATGCAGTACACCGGCCCCTACCAGGTGGTCGAGCTCCAGGGACACCAGGCGGTCATCGTACCGATCGGAGGGAGAGACAACACTCCTCGGCGGGTGCATCTGCAACACCTGTCGCGCTGCTACCCGGAATTGGAAGGACCGAGTTTCCTGGGACGGAAAGGAGCGGAACAGCTGCAGGCTCCGGCCCCGGAGCTTCCTGCCCTTCCAGAGGAGCGAGAGGAGACTGGCGAGGGAAACATGGAGCAGGACCATCTCCCGGAGCCAGAGGAGGACCGAATCCCGTCCGACCTGGATGAGGAGGAGGAGATTGAGTACTAAGACCCTCAACCTGCCTTGTACATAGTGTATATAGATGTTCGCGCGACCGGGTCAACATCCTATCTCCTACCTCCTGCCCTCCTACATAGAAGCGCTCCGACTCATCACAAGACTGGCTGCTAGCGGCGTAGTGCCGCCCATCTCTCCCCCTCTTGTCGCATAGAGGCGCGGGATTAGTTACGAGGATTCGCTGGCGCGTCGGAGTGTGGTGTCTCAGTGCTTACGCTACCTAATTCTAGCCCCAACCAGCAACTGCTGCCAGCTATGCCGTCTGGGACGAGTGAATCACCGGGGCTGCCCTACGTCCAGCGGTAAACCACTGCGTCTGCCTGCCGGGATCTGTTTTGTTTGCATCCTCTAGTGGTGTTGGCACTAGTTTAGTTGCTTCACTCACCTCCTGCTTGGCGTGATTTCTTTTCCGGACACCTACAACACTACAATGACATTTTTGAACAACATTCCTTGTTGCAGTCTGGGCTACAAGACGCAGCTCCTACCACCAGACAAACTATTGTTTGTGTTGTGTTGGTTAGAGTCAAGGAGTGCGCAGCATTGGGCAGCCATGGCCAGTCAACCACCGCCCGGACCGAGTCGATCGCCAGATGGTGGAGGAGGGAGCCCCGGCGGGAGGCACGTGGAGGAACCTACGCCGATGGAGGAGGAGCCGGACCGACCAGCCCCATTGGGTCGATCTAGTCGCCGACCCCCGTCAAGCAAGGGCAGCCGTCCGCTGTCACGGCCGGGATCGACGCCACCGCCACCGCTACTACAGGTACGACCACTGGTGCCCGTCGCTCACCAAGTGGCGGCAGGAACGTCGCAGAGCGGTGACCAGCAATCGCCGCCGCGGAGGACATTCCCGGAGAAACCAAAAACCAAGAAGAAACATCATGACACTGTTAGTGAGGACGACTTGTCTGCGTCGAAGCGCGGACCGGAGCAACAACGACGTCGGCCCGACCGTAGTCCAGGCCGTCGCTCTTCGAGAGGACCGGAGACGCATGATTCTGCCAGACAACCGACTACCAGCAGTAAACGGACGGCCGACCCAGCGGAGACTGTCCGTTCATCCAAACGATCGAGACGGGACGATGTTCGCTCTACACCCTCGTCGAGTGAACGTTCTGGCCAACCACCTGTCGCTCGTCCATCGCCAGAACGGGGAGATGACCAGCAGGGCTCCAAGGAACGACCTGAACGCGGTAAGAAATCCAGTCCGAGAAGGAGAAAGGAGTCTACTGACCGTGCCGGCCCGAGTAAGCAAGAAGGGCCTGCTAGTCCGCGGAAACATCACCATCATCATCACCACAGTAAGAGCAGACACACTAGCTCACGGAGCCACGTGGAGAGAGGGGACCGAGCCAGCTCCAAGGGCCGGAAGGAGAAGGAGGCCAGCCCTAGGAGCCACCGGGACAAGAGTGAACGCGCCGGCTCTCGGAGTAGGACGGAGAAGGGAGGACGGACCAGTTCGCGAGGCCCCACTGAACGGGCCAGTTCTAAGGGCCGACGGGACGGAGAGGAGAAAGCCAGCTCCAAGGACCGTCGAGGGCGTGACGACCATCCCAGCTCGGACAGACGCGATTCCAGAGGAAGGACAGGCTCTGACCGACAACCAGAGAGGCCACGCTCACCGGTTTTCGCCCGACCCGGTCGTGGACGCGGAGCCTGGGGACCCGCCTCAGGGGGACGACCTGGCCGATCGGATTTCCAACAAACTCGAGCGCCACGCTCTGCGCCGGTACTACCAGATGTCACGGACGAGAACGAGTGGCAAAAACAACGGGTGCCTTCGGTTACGCGGAAACCTGCTCGTACGCGTAATACCGCGGGAATTGGATTGCCACCCTCCGAACCTCCAGGTCGTGGTTCTCAGGGTTACGAACCATGGCCAGACTGGCAGTTAGAGGAGCAGGAGGACTACGAGCTCTACTACACCGAGGAGCAGATCTACAAGTGGATGGAGGCAGCGGCAGCGGCCACGGGTGACCCTACGGCCACCCAGGAAGTTATGGAGGTGGTCACTGGCATCGAGCGAGGAGAGTGCCGAGACCAACAGTGGCTCACCAACCGACCGCGGAACGAGTACACTGAGGAGGAGATCTTTCGACCAGCTGATTTGGAGGCCATCCAACACCATCTACGACCGGAGGTGGTCGAGCAACGCAAACAGTGTAGAGAATGGGCACGACAGTGGCTCATTCTGGAGGCGCATCCACCTCGAGGAGTGTTCCCGGAGACCCCGTTACGAACTGATCTTCCAGCGGAACCACCCATCGGCCCAGACAAGAAAACTTTGGAAAGCGAACTGCCAACGTACAACATCCGGCCGATGTCCGATGGCAGGGGCCAACATCTCTACCAGGAGACCCTTCCAATGGCCCAGCTAGTGACGCCGCTGGACTTTTCGGGAATGACTAGCGAGGACTGGGCCCAGTATTCTACCCAGCGCCCAGAGAACATGGATGCTGATTGGACTGGGTACTACTCTCAAATCAAACTGGACGACTACTCGCTGAACGAGCTGGAACGAATGGGTGTCGCCCCGGGGACGCACACCTTTCGGCCCGGAGACTACATTGGCACGCCACCTGTAATGGGACCTATCTACCAGGAGCAGACAGAAGCGTACAACGATCATCCGTCCATTGGCCGTGTGGACCCCACTCAACCCAACAAGAACGGGCGGTTCGAGACCGCCATTCAGCTAGCTCCCATCCGCAACACCAGGCCGGCTGAACTGATCGCAGATTTGTGTGCAAAATCGGAAAAGGGAATCTGGTGGCGCACATACGAGTCGATACAGGAACGTCGCCGGGCCAAGCGAAGACGTCCCAAAGTAAAAGATCTCTCCATCCAGCCGGAACGCGACCATCGGCTCGTGAAGATGTTGATCAAACTCTACGTTTTCAATCCAGAGGCGTCGGCAGCCAACATCCCGTATCACACTGTGCCACAACACACCATGATTCGGACGCTTTTGGAGGCCACCCCTGCCGGGCGGTTTCCGACGCCGTACGTCGTGGAAGGGGAGTATCAGGTTTCTGACCTGAACATGATACTATCTGATATGCTCCAACACTCGCAGTTCCTGTTCCACGGCTTGGCCATCATTTCCATCGACTTCGAAGGATGGTCTATCGGAGGAGACTTGCCGCTGTCTGTGGTAATGGACCGGGAGCTGTTTCGGGTCATCAAGGAGGTGGAACCAACCACGGAGGTCTGCCGAGCTAGTGTCTTGGTGGACGACCCTGTCGCTCAGAACAAGATCGAGGAGGTTCTGGTTCAGGCTTTTGAGAAATTCGACAAAAGTCTGGACGAGGAATACAACCGCAGGAAGGCTGCTGTCAACAAGGCTCAGAAATGGGCTGCTCAGAAACATTCTACCCCGAAACAACAACGGGAGGCCAAACAGGCAGAGAAGGAGGCTCTCCATCACCTGCAGAACCTGACTACCAAACGGTACGCCAAGGCCTACGCGAACGCCAGCTCCTTCAATCCGAAGAAGTCTGGTATCTCCATTCCTCGCCGGACACGACTGATAAGTGCCATCGATGCGGTTAGACGGGCCAATTGCTACGTGTTGGTCAATGCGGTGGACCCTTTCTACACAGGCTCGCCATTGTCCGTGATGTCCATCACCTCTACTGGATGCACCCCGCTTGTCGTCTTGATGCATGCTATGACGGAGCTCCCGCCGTTCCTGCACGAGGTGCTCTGCAACCCGCAGATCATCAAGATCGGGCTCGGATCGGCACAAGATCAGGTGATGCTCAGGAACTGCACCCATCACAGCGGACAACGGTGGAACTACCTAACCACTGAGTACGGATACGTTGACCTGCAGGACTGGTTGTCAGAATTGGAGGGCTCCCACATGACCCGAGGAGAGCGAGTAGGAGCCACCACTCTCTCTACCCTCTACCTTGGAGCCGGATACCCAAACAACTTCAAACAGACCATGCAGCTCTCGTCCTTCATGCCCAGCCCACGGGGAGACCCGATTCCGCGGCCACAGACGGACTATGCAGCGCTGGACGTGGTGGACATTATGGCCGGAGCAGCGGCCATCGCATGCATTACGCCTGACTTGGTGTATTGTTCGCCTATGGACGACGAGGAAAAGCAACTTGCTATTCGCCTGTTCAACGGCCTGCGAGCAGCCTTCATGTCTCCGGATATCGAGATCGCTCGGTCGATGGCGCCGAAACCCAACGAATCGGTCTTCTTTCGTCTGAGAGGCAACCCTAGGAAGGATGAGGTGCGTCGCGCGGCCCAAATCGCCCAGCAACTGGACCAGGACGACCGGATCGAAGAGGTGGACCAGAGCCGAGTCGCGAGCTTTTACCGATTCAAAGGCGAGCTGGAGAACACCGCTCTGGCCATCCAAAAGGAAGGCGAGGCTCTCAACTACGTGCTGAACCAAATCATCTTTGGCTACCGCAACCACGCCCGCCAGGCCTACGAGGTCTGGAAACACAAACCGGAAGCTTATGGCGCGACCCGCTACATGAGCCGATGGGACGAGGGAGTGGTGTCAGTGGAACAACGACAGGCTGGCCCCCAGTCGGATCGGGCCACCTTCATGTTCTTCGGATACACACAGCCTAGAGGGCGACCACTGATCGCGGCCATTACCACCGATCTCAGAGGATTGGTTCTGGCGCGAAGGAAGGCTATCGTTCACTACCACCGGTACCTCGCCGAGAGGCCCACGGACACCTTGTCTCTCGAGGAACGAGCCAGGAGGACTCAAATACTCAACCGCTATCCTGATCAAGAAGTGCCCGACGTTCACGATGAAGTCTGCCTCACCGGAGGAGACGTGGTCTGGTTGGACACCATGCGACAAGCCATCATGTTCACGCTGGCTGGAGAGGAACCGCCCATCTACCGACCAGATACTATCATTCGTCCAGGGAGACCGGCCACTCATGCTGAGGTGTGCCAGGGAATTCGATCGAGACCTGGACCGCTGTCCAACATGCTCGCTCAGGAGACCAGGATCGTTGCTCTCAAAGGGCACTGGCCGCCACTGGACCGCGAAGCCATGGGCCACGGAGATCTCCGCATGATGCAGATGTCTTTCCGCAAGGCTTTCTCGGGACCGCGGGCCGCGTTCGACTACGCCATCTTTCGACCGATGTTGATCAACTACTACCAGATAGGCGAACACAAGGAGGACGCTTACCGACTGTTGCGACAGCTGGACCAGATCCACCCGCGTCAGACCCCGGACGAGTTGCAACTGACCCATCAACAGGACTTGACGCTGTTAATGATGGAGCTAGTGAAGGAGAGAGACCTGCGATTTGTCAGCTGGCAACGTAGAAAACAACCTGTGGGATGGGAACCATCCAGGCCAGTGGAGTTTGGTCCTCTGGTACCAGACACCGAGATGGCCTTCCAGTATGACTTGGCCGCGGTGCCCGACACTTCTCGCTCATTCCAATGGATGTTCCACACCCACATTCAATGGCGAATTCTTCTGGAGAAGGCCGACCCAGCGTTGGCAAGACGCAGAGAGCAGGACGCAGTTCTTCGGGAGAAAGACCACCAACAGTACCTGGCCAGGGAACAACGGCGCAACGTGCTCATGGAGAACGCCTACGAGGACTCGGACCAACCAGTGGTGCAGCCACCTTCATCAACGGCTGCTGAGCGACCGGTGGAACCGATGGACGTGAGACCGACCTCGGCGGCGACAGCTCCGGGCGAAGATCGAGAAACCCCTGGTGTGGACGATCAGATGGAACAGGGCGATCAGGAACCGCCCGCTGAGAGGGATTCGGGCCAGCAAGAGCAACGTAGCTGGAGAGGTGATACGGTCGATAACATGAGTGACACGGCCATCCTAGGACGGTCTGGCGAGGGCGACGAGGAGTACAGCAGATCGGAGATGGACGAAGGACAGTCAGACGCTCGTAGTGTCGTGAGGTCAGAGGCGTCTGCCCCCAGAGCACTGGCACTGACGCCCGGAGTACCGCTGCCGGTAGCAGTGAAGGAGGAGAAGGAAACAACCCCACCTCCGGCACAGGAACCCATGGATACTTCTGGTTCCATGACGATGGCGGCCAGCGGCGCCTCGCCATCACCCGCGGCCCAGCCGATTTCCTCGCCTCAATCTGTTGCCACTGTAAGGACCACTCTCACTGAGCGACAGCGCCGACTGCTACAGGACCCCACGGCCTACGACCAATTTGACTACGATGAGGATATGGCCTCAATCCGCTCGGCAAAGATGGGTCCTGTGGAGCCAGTTCCTTCAGTCACGGACGAAGACCGGCTCGACGCCCGCCTCCCTCGGCCGGGCCAGGAGTTCCGACCTACGGTAACGATCCAACCCTTCAGGGACATGGCCGCCGACCGACGAATTTGGACCCTTTGGACCCGCTGGGCTGACCGCCGGGACCTCATTGTTGGAAGACCGGAGAGTTTGAAGGACCTGATCACGGAGGTCCCGAAGGAAACGGCTACTCCACTGGGTATCCTTCTACCTGACACTGCTCCGGAGGCCGCCTATCTTGTACCACTTAGCATGCAGGGTCTGCTCGAACACTACAGAGGACTCCCACTGCCGTTCCACAAGGACGACACTATGGCGTTTGCGAAGGAATTCGACGACTTGGCGGCTCCCCGCCCTCTCAACCACTATCCTGGAGGAGACTTTCCTTTCTCTATGGCGCTACCACTGTTCCACCCGGAGATGGCGCTAGCGAACGCTCAATGGTTCGGATCGCTGACGGCGAGTCACCCTCTTCTGGCCGGATTGACCATCAGGGAGACTATCCAGAGAACCAACCAGCAGCTGCCAGACGACGAGGTACAGGTCCCTGTCGTCGAATCTGGATGGTACACTCGACTGTGGGAGGAGTTCGTGCGCCAGGCCGTAACTGCAAAATCACTACCCACCGGGACCCTCCGGACGGAAACTTTCCCGAACGCACCAGAACTGGCCGGAGTCTACCGGTCCTTCATGAAGAGCAAACTCGCGATGGCTTCTCAGGCCGGCCTAGTGATTGGACAGATCCTGTCGGCCCTCATACCATTCGATCAGGACGCCATGCCGTCAGCAGCCTTACTGCAAACTCTGTTGCCGGAGGTCTGCTATGCAAACGGACGACAGCCGATCAGTCTGGCGCCGGTAGCCTGGGGCTTGCCGTCCAAGCCGAACGGTACGGAGATCACCTGGAGACGCTATGAGAAGTTCCAGCTGGCAATGGCCCAGTTGGTGGTCAGCAACCCCTTCGTTCACCCGCTGGGACTCGCTCGGCTCTACCTAATAGGTCTGGGACCGAGGATGATTCTCACTCTGTTGGAACATCCGGTGTTGGGAGCAGCTGTCACCGCCTTTGCGGCACATCATCACTTCGTTCCTCCCGACCCACCACCTCCACCAGGAGTCACTACGATCATCGTCCATCGTCGGGGTGCTAGCCGAGCTGTTCTGTTGGTACTTGCACCAACTGCGGCTCTTTCATAGAGTGATGCAGCTACGAGCGGAACACAACCTCCGGGACCACAAAAGTTCTCAGGACGCCAACTTGCTTCCCTACATCACCAACCGTCCACCGCAGCCTCTGTCCTACGAGGAACGACAGATGCTGCAGGAGCTCACCAACAATACGGCCTACTTCGTGATCGAACAGCCGTACCAGGGAGTCGGCCATCACAATGAGGACGGCAGCTACAACGATTCGGGCCAGACGATGTTCCACCAACTCCGCCCACAGGTAGGACACGCTCGGCGTCAGCAGTCTTATCGGCACTTCCGACTGCAACGATTCATCCCGACGCTGGGGTGCTACCGCGCCGATCGAGGTGCTCCGCCGTGGAGTACGCTGACCCCGGGATACCTCGTTCGACGGTTCCAACCCGTCGATTTCTATTGCTCTGCTGCCAATCGGACGGACTGGTATGCCTACAAGATCTCTCCACCCGTGCCGGCCCAGCTGACCGTCCCGGACAACATCATGAAGCGGATTCGAGCTAACATCGCTGCCGGCACGCTCTCGCTGTGGGACCCCTACCCGGACGTAGAATCGGATCCGCGCTGGAGACGCGCGGGACACCAACTGGTTCAACCGGAGTTGATTCAGCCGTTCCACCTAGTGGCTTCTAGACGAGACTCAAGGGAGATCACGGCGGCGCGAGGGAGCCGCTCCGGATCAACAGTTCCCCTGAAGGATGGACGCTACATCGCCGGCGTGTACCAGTTCGTGGAGGTGGCGTTTACCCCTCCGCCGCCATCTGGAGGCCCGGGCACTAGCGCTCCCGGCCCTCCTTGACTACAACTCGTCTGTCTACTAACACCTGTTACTAACGTCTTCACTACTATCTTTGGAGAGCGGCCTTGGCGCCGAGGACGTCGCCGACCAGAGGGGGAGTCGTGTGCAGAACCCTATTCAAATTCTACCGTGTTCGCGCTCATCGGCCATGCAGGGAGAGCGGAGTGTTCGCGTCGGGACCCGTTCGCTGGCAGCTGGCAGGCAAACCAACATGGCCCCACTGACCGGCCAATAAGAACCGAAGAACGAGGAGGAGGCGCGCAGCTGATTGGTCGGGGGCGGAGTTTCGGAGGGCGAGAAGCTCGGTGATAGGGTGATCGTGATCCAAGATGGCGCTCTCTGTATTCATTTTCTCCAACTCACCCAGTACTTTATTCTTTTTGATTTGGTAACTAGTGTGCGGCTGCGCAGTAAAGACTTGTCTGGAGAACTGGATTCACAGAGCAAGCAGAGCCCGCCTAGCTTCGCCAACGCAACTCCGAGGACCGAGAACAAGCCTCCTGCAGTGAGTGCCTCGTCCTGTCGACCGCCTGTAGTGTGGTAACTTGTCGCATTTTCTCGGGTAGACACTTAGTGCGAAATTGATACTTTTTGCCTACTCTTCTCGGCTCTCTACCGGCTGACTTGATCAACGGAGAGGGCGTCGACCTACACCATTTTCTTCTCTCACTACCTTCTCCTCGGCAACACGTTTTATTTCAACTTTCAACAAAATTGCCAAACTCAACTTTTTATCAAAAATCACCTCTTCTTCACCTGCCGCAGCGTCCACCGTCCAGCCCAGCTTTATTCTGCCTAACCCCAGGAACCACCAACAATAGGGGTTAGGACAATAGGGTGGGTACACCCCTTTGTTGCGGAGGTAGGAAGGAAAAATTAGGCAAAATAAGAGAATGTAATGAATTATGTACTAAAACTGTCTATTTTCGAATCCCAACCAGGCCTGTTCAAACTACTAAAACTGTGACGTTTTGTCAATTTTACGCTCAGAATACCCTATAAATGACTTTTTGAAACGTAATTTTGCAAACTTTTCTTGCCCTAGCCCAACCAGGCAACTTCAAAATAATATACCCCCGTTTGTAAAATCCTGGGTACGCCCTTTTGCAGTGGAGTAAGGAAGAAAATCTTCAAAAATTAACTAAACGAATAGATTGTATACTAACACTATGGTGGGTGTCCTAAATCCTAAAATCCTAAAATGGAAAATCCTAAAATGACTGGAACTAATCTGATTTTAGCAGCCTTTTGAGCCTAAATTGGTAGTTTGAGCGATTTTTCGGCTAAAATCCGGATTTTAACTTTTTATGGGAAAATACCTGATACCTGTATTTTTGGCAATGCCTACCTGCATGTATACCTGATACCTGATTCGGTATTTTTGAAATACCTGTACCTGATACCTGATATTAGGTACTTTTCCAATACCTGCCCACAATACTCAGCATCAGTGAAACACCAAGACCCCGGGTCTCGACAAAATGAAACACGAAAAGGCTTAAATTTGAACGGCACATGAACAATGAATAGAGTATCTAAAATAGACTATACAAACGTTTCAGTAACTGACTCGAAATTTTTGCATCTACAATGTACATTGTATTTCATTTTGATTTGTAGCAGACAGCATTTGTGTTTGTGTTGTATCACGGCAATTATTTATGGCGTCTGGTTCTGAAGAAAGCTTGACTTCTGTCTTAGTGAGCGTCAATTAGGTGGTGTGTTTGATTTGCAGCTGAGTTTCTTTTGTTTCAGGACTTTACTGACTTCAGTGATTCAGATGGATCAGTCTCTCCTCTTATGTCAACGATGTCTCTCGACGGTGGTCCGGCAACTTCTCACAGCCCCACTGATTCTGTGGACAGGACGCCTCCGAGCACTCAGAGCAGCAGGACACAATCAGTTGAGTTGGAGACAGCGTCGACTCTGGTTGACACCGAAGAACAGGAACTCTCTGTGCGGGCCACCTCCGGCAGCGACTGCAGACTGTTGATCAACGTTCTCTCTAATTATATGCCGAAAGTACCTTTCTCAGATATTGTAGAGTTGTGTCAATAATTGAATTGTTTAGCTGACCTTGCATTCTATCAGGAAGCTTCTGCTCTATCACCAATGGCATTTACTGACCAGCGTTCAAGCACTTCACAGCTGTCCGCAGAACAAAGGCTCAAATTCTTTTTCTCTGCCACTTAAAAGCGGTTTGTCATGTAGTGACTGTCTACCACGATTGCAGTAGGCCAATTGTTTCAGCGGACGGTCGCATTAGCCACACAGTTATTCTGCACAAGACCAAACGACCACGACCAGTCCTCCCTCTGCCGTCCGTCCTTCCGCGCTGGTTGCAGACACAGATGCGCCAGCTTGAAACTGTAACTCGCTCTCACTCTCAACCAATGGATAACGTTACTGAAAATTATTGCAGATCGTAGACGCCACAGGTTTTGGTAAAGCGCAGTGGTCGGGATCGAAAGCACGATGTCCTGTGTGCATGGACTGCTCTGACAAGGTGAGTAGAGCAGCGATCTGCTGGTCTGCTAGCGATGCAGCGTTGCAGGTGTCGAGAGAGGGGCGTCGGTTCAAGGCAACTGCTTGCGGTCACGTGCTCTGCAGTTGGTGTCTGTCAGCCGCCTTGCGCTCAACTGCAGCACTGTGTCCGATCTGTGGGCTAGGACTGGAGCGAGTTAATGACTTCTGACCACTCTCCTCGCCAATCACTGATCTCTTTTTACTCTTACTTTCTTGAATGTAAAGTTTTCTTCTGTGCGTATCTCGATTAATCAGTTGTTTTCCCTCCTAAATGTAGAAACTGCACATGGTTGTTCGTTGCCTTCGGTTGACACCCAGCAGAATCATTCCTCTCTAGACCATTCGTTCATTCGCTTTATATTGGTAAAGCTGCCCGCTTGGCGGGCGGTCGGTTCAAGGTTCCTGGCTCAAATGTTATTGTTTTTGTGTGCAGCACATATATAATGGCGGAGAAAAAGGTCATGAAGTCTGGGCGTCCACGAAATGGAGTAGTCAAATGTAAAGAATGTCAAAGCCTGGTCCGGGACTGGGAGAACCTACCTGATTCTGTGCTCTGTGTTTTCTGCTGCGGGTTCTTTCATGTCAAGTGCACAGAACTGAACAACGTTTTGGAAGACAACTGCTATTATCGGTGCAAGCACTGTCGCCGTCTCTCTATCGGAACCGTCTACACTGCAATCAAAATGCTGGCAAATCAACAGAAATGCGATCAAGTTGACGCAAACCCGGCTATGGAGGAGACGTACAAGTCCGACCAAACGAAACAACTCTCTGAGAAACTGAAGAATATTGCCCGAGATTTGCAGCAGCGCCTGAGAGAAGCCACGAGAGAACAGGATTCCTCCAAGCTAAAATTGCTGACTTTGAAGATCGATGGAAAAGACGTCTCAACATCGTATTGTATGGTCTACCTGAGTCTGATAGTCTGGAAGCTGACATTGCAAACGTGAGGCAGATGGCTAAAAAGCTCGGTGTTCGATCGATTCAAGTGTCAAAAGCTAAGCGTTTGGGTCATCAAAAGGATGCCAGCAGTTCTCGTCCTCTACTTGTAACTGTTCCCAATGAGAACCAACGGCGGACTTTGTTGAGCAACGCTAAGCAATTACGAAAGCAACCAGTTTGGTGTAAAGTATTTCTGAAGCCCGACCTGTCTCACCTGCAACGGCACAAACAGAAAGAACTCTGGGCATCGCTGAAAGAGCGACGAGGAAATGGTGAAAAAGTCACAATCAAAAATGGAGCCGGAATTAATTGATTATGCTGTATGCAGAATGTAGTTCAAAAGTACGTTGTATGGGTTCTCCTAAATGGTATCCAGCCAGTTCCAGTTCCTCCTCATCCCTGAAATTGTTAAGTCTGCTCAGTGTTATGTTCGCCAGATGATATCTGTAGTTCTAACGTAGGAAATGCTAATGGAATGCACACTTAGTTTAATGTTATGACCGCCAGGTTTCTGCTTGAACCGAACTATTGTTTTTTGTGCCCCACAGTGGATTTGATTCCATTGGGGCCTAAAGAGCCAACGGACTCTATCTAAATAAATATAGGATGACCCAAAAAGCATAACGAAAAGAATCATTGCTCCTCTTGAACGGACGGTCCAATCTGACTGAAACGTTATAATGTTACTTCTGATACATATGGCATTTTTGTACCAAACCAACATTCAAAATGTGTCGCTTATTTCATGGTTTGTACATGGCAAACATTGCACCCCGATTTTTCTGGCATGTGGTTTTGCCTTTTTGACCTAGCATTATCTATCATTAGCCTGCTTTCAACTGGATTCCGCAAATAATTCTCTTTTGAGATACGGCTTGCGAAACTCAAGGACAAACTGAACATAATTCGTCAAAAATATTTCCGATGGAATGGCGAATGACAGCTAGACAAACTTTGGGGGCTGACCGAAAAGCTACAAAACCTGGTTTTTGAAAGTGTTTGACCACCCTACTTTCAACTGATCGTTTGACTATCGAAGTGCAAGTCCATATAAATGTGGTTGATACCGTTAGACGCAGAAACGAACGGTTACTACGAAGCTGCTATCAGCTGCTTTCGAAAATAATTCGCTTTTGAGATAGGGGCCGTCCATAAACTACGACGTTCAAAAATTCAAAATTTTGCACCCCAACCCTACAGTTGGTAGGTACCACCAAATTTCAGGTGTAAGTCCAGGTTCAGGTATCTCTAAAATCCAATTTCAGGTTCAGGTTCAGGTTCAGGTACATTTTTCAAAAGTACCCAGGTGTCAGGTTCAGGTTCAGGTACTTTCAAATAAAGACACGAATTTTCGGCTATGAGCTAAATCAATAGCGCTCCTGTTCCTTTTCTTAAGAAAACGATCCATGTTCAAAGCAATCGAAATTTACAAACCAAGAATTCGACAAAAACGAGAAAAACGCAAGACAATTTTTTGCGGATGATGGACCGATCGCCATTGTAGTAGGAAACCCCCACGCACTCTACGAACGTTCATTTCAAACTCTAAGTTCCGGCATTAAGTTATGGCTCTTCAAGAAAAAACAGGCAGAATCCAACGGCAGAGCTACCAGTTACTGGACATGAATAGAGACGTCTGTAATGCACGGCACTTCAAAACTGCTCTATGCAGCCCACCACACAGTTTCAGCCCAACCGGGCAAGAAAAATGGAGCCGAAAATTTCCAGATCTAACTTATGCTGACTGGTTTAGGATTTGGCCATCACCACAACGATTATCTGATGAAGTTAAGCTTCGAGCTTTTCAGTTTAAAGTTATGCATCAAATACTTGTCACAGGCAAATTATTGCATAGGTATAGAATTGAACAAAATTCTTCATGTTATTATTGTGGTTCACATATATGGATGATATCTCCCACGCCCTTTTGGAATGCCCGATCGTTTCTCAGATATGGATTCAAATGGCACAGAGGTTTCAGCAGATAGAACAAGCTGAGACAGACATTAGTCCTGCTGCAATTTTGCTAGGTCACTCCAAGAAGCCAAACACTCAAAAAATGGATGCGATTTGCCTTAATTCTCAAATACATACTGTATGCTTGTAGAAGTACGAAAAGCATTCTTTCAATTGAATCTGTTTTTATCAGACTTACCGCAAAACTTAGTATTGCCAAATATGCTTTTGATCAGAAGCAAGATTTTATAACATAAGAAATGTCAGACAAGAGCCATACGAATTCAAAAATGGACGGACAGATAGTGTTGCTTCAGATATTTCAGTTTAAAATGTCCCACCCTATCATAACTTGTGTGTTAATTGTTTGTTGTACCGTGTGCGTCCCAAAAATTTCGGACTTTGTATATTACAATGCTAATATTAACAATAAAATTTCATTAAAAAAAGTTATGGCTCAGGCTTAGATAAGTTCTACTAGCTGACGTTCAACAAACCAACTAAAGCTTTAGGCTTAGACATAGAGGAAGACAAGCTTTCATAGAGGCAATTTCCGGATGGGGTTTTCCCTATAATCGCCTTCATTTTTAAGTTACAGTACACGTAGGTGCAGATAATGTGCATTAGACGCTTCACGCACACCATTTTTTAGAACAAAACTGTAGAGCGTCAAGCAATATCTGATCTAACCAATTTCAAATGTTGACAGTACGTTCTACTTGTACCGGAAAGTTTAAGACAAGAAAAACCTGAAAAGTAGGTACCGACCTAGTAGGTGTCAGGTACTGTAATTTTAATAGTGAAATTTTATTTTAATTTAATATTAATATAATAGAACTAGCCGATTTTAATTTTAATTTAATATTAATATAATAGTTTCCTGTTAATTTTAATTTAGATTTAATATTAATACTATTAAATAACAATTTTAATAGTATTTTAATAGCACTTTAATAGTATATGCTAAAATCCAGTCGAAAAGTTTTGGAGACACTTCAGCGAATTGGTAAAACAACATCTTTTGCTTGAAGTTGCTAGTGTTAGGTAAAAATTTAAACAGAGATGCAACTTGGAACCATTTTTTTCTGTGGAAATCTATAACCATTCTTTTTAAAATGACTTTGTCTGAACCTGGTTTTAAATTGCATTTGAACAGAAGCAAGCCATAAAAAAACTATTGATGCATAGTTAAAGAAAAATTTTTGAAAGGAAAGACTGTTACATAGGTTATTGACTAGATTCAGGTCCATTCGTCATTCATGCCTATTAATGAGAAAAGCTCCACTATTTCCAACTGAAAACACATTTGAGATTCATAGGGTAGTCAGAAATCTTCACTTTTCATCTTTTTCTGAGGTAAAATTATGATTTAAATAGTATTGTAGGCAACTCCTTGATTGTTAAACAGGGTTTAACTATTAAAATGCTATTAAAATACTATTAAAAATAAATTTTAATATACAGCCCCTCTCTGCATTTTTAATTTAATTTAATATAATAGTAGGCCCTCTATTTTAATATTAATATAGATTTAATACTATTAAAATGGCACTATTAATAATAGTTTTATTTTAATATTAATATATTTAAATAACAGTAGTGTCAGGTAAGTACTTTTATTTTCAAGTAGGTTCAGGTTCACAATTTTCAGGTTAATACCCAGGTTTCAGGTTCAGGTTCAGGTATACCTACCAACTGTACCCCACCCCCCCCTCCGACGTTTACCGACGTTTTCATCATCACCCCCCATAAAAATTACGACGTTTGGGAGGAAATCCCCCCCCCCCCCCGAAATAAAATTTTCGAATTTTCGTTCAAAATCAGAAGCTGCTTTTCTGACTGCGTAATCACAAATGAATAATAGAAAAATTTATGCCTGTGCACATACGTATTTACCAGTTAGTTTCACCAATCTTTCAAAAATTTATTTAACTTTCAGTTAAAAAAGAGTCATTCAAATCGGTTGCCACAGTAAAAAATCTGCTGGGTTGTTTTAATCACTCTTGTTCATTGCCAAAATCAGTGTTTCAAATTTGAGGGCAAATACCTCGAGAACCTACAAGCAGAGTATCTTAACGAAAACTCTACCAATCGATCATTTATTTGTCTTTCATTCAAAAAAGATTTATTCAAATCGGTTGGGATTTACGGTTGCTACAGTAGAAAATCTGCTGGGTTGTTTTTTGCACACCCTGTACAAATCACGCTAACATACTGTATCTTGTACAACTACAAAAATGTGTCAAAAACCGTTTGACTTTCTCTGCATTCTTGCTTATTCTGCAATCGTCAAACCTTACCAAAAAAGGCCAAAAATACGTCAACGTTTTGCCTCAACACCCCACCCCCCCTCCGACGTTCTGCGACGTTTTTCGGGGTACCCCCACCCCCCTCTCTGAACGTCGTAGTTTATGGACGGCCCCATACGACTCGCCAAAGTCCAGGACAAATTTGCACATAATGCCTCAAAATTTTTTGACCAGCAAAAAACCATCATAGAATACGTCACATTAGTTTTCGAATGAGCCATAACTGGTAATAATTGGTATAACAGAATAGTGAATGACAGCTAATAGACAAAGTTTGGTGGGTGACCGAAAAGCGCAAAAAACTCGATTTTTGAAAGTGTCCGACCACGCTACCTTCAACTGATCGTTTGACTGTCAGATTGCAACTCCATATAAATATGGTTGGTACTGTTAGTCGCACAAATAAACGGAGATTCCGAATATGATAGTCATTTTTTGAGATACCATGTTCAATTTTAAGATATGGCCTGTTAAAGTTTACGGCGAATTGCACAAGATCAGACCAATTTTTTGAAAATCTGACAGAAGCGCTTGAAACTACTTGAAATGGTCTTTCTAAAGAGCCATAACTGATAAAATTTGGTCCATATACTAGTAAACCGCAGCCGTTAAAAGTTAGGGTGGTGCCACTGGAGAGTGCCAAAATCCCGATTTTCGAGGGTCCATAACTTGGGTTCAAATGCAGCTAGAGAAAATCGGATGGCAAACTTTTTCATTTCTTTTCAAGGTCTACAATCGCTGAAAGTTTCATATCTGTGCGGTGATTTTGAAAAATGAGCTGTACATAGGTCTTCGCGTCAATGTTCGATTTTTTCGTGGACCGGCTCTTGATTGGCATTGTCTGTAAAAGTGGGGCAGGCTAGCGAAGAACATGTTCACACGGGGGTCGGCACCCAGGCACGTGGTATACCTCACGATAAACATTTAGTATAGTTAACTTATCGCCCCAAACGGTTTTGCCCAGCTCGCCCTGGTTCGTCCACTCGGAGCCCCAGAAGTTCACCCGGTGGCGCATCCAAAAAATCGATCGATTTTATGCTGTACATTCAAGAGCTTGTAACTCTCTTCATAAGTGAGATTTTTGGCTGAAATTTGCAGACAATTAAGGCATTGGCATGGACTGCTTACTCTATCAATTTCATCGCTCTAGCTTCACCTAGTCCCATTTTGTGGACCTCGATCTGAACTGCTGAAAATCGAAAAATTTTTGCGTCCCATTTTCAAATGCCTTGGAACAGAAGAACAAGGAGCATTTCAGACGCTCAAGGATCTTCTATGCGCTGACACAGTGCTTGCTGCATATTTGATCCTTCTCTTCCAATTGGAATCTCTTGTGATGCATCAAACGTTGGGATTGGTGTGGTTCTTTTTCACCGCTATGCTGATGGCAGTGAGCGACCGATCGCCAATGCATCAAAGACGCTATCCGTAGCACAGTGCAAGTACAGCCAAATCCAGAAGAAGACGACAGGGCCGGCCTATCGGGAGAATTTAGCGCACTACCGGAGCGTTGCGGCGCCGTTCGGTATACGGTATGGTGCGGCTGCACGCGAGCAGGTGCGGCTCGCCTCGCACGCTCGCACTGCTCGCACCGCTCGTGCAGATTAGGGTTTGCCCCCAACCCGCACCGGCCGGTGGGTTACCGTATGCCGCACCCACTTGCAAGCATAGATGACCTGCCAATCAAAGCGCCAAATTTGACCACTTTCAAAATTATCATTGTCCAGCACAAAAGTCGAAAGTTTAGTAAAGAACAGTCCGTCCAACCAACCAGGCAGGGCCGATTGATCCAAAATGCATTCGTTTCAGTACTTTTAAGTTTTCTTGTTTTAGGTGTTTTTATGAACGATTAGCCTTTGCTCATCTCAACCTAGCCATCTATAGACCTGCCCCGGGAACCTAACTAATCCCTACACGTCTGTCTTATTGAAAGCGGTTGTAAAAACCAACCGTGTCAGTGACTAAAAGCTAGAAAACGTAGCATTCAAACGAACAGTCGTCGCAAAGTTCTGGTTCCAAAGTTTTCAAGTACGTCTTTAATGATTGTAAAGTAATGGAGAAGAAAGGTAAGTACAGAGACAGAATCAGTAATTGGTGTTCTGGTTGACCCAGCCGTCCGGCCAGTGGCGGATGCATGATTTTCTCAGTTCGTCGTAGACAACAATGAAGACGCAAAAGGGCATAGCCGGCAGCCACCAGAAAAATCTGAAATGGTCGTTTGTTATGCACATATGTACGTAGCAGATTACTTGCTTCATCAAATTCTAGTTCTGGCGCTATATAAACAGTGCGTACGTATACGTACCTACAGTGCATTAGAACTCATTTTAAGCAATTTTTCATATACACTACTTTCCATAAGTCCCTTGTTTGTTTGTTGTCTTTGTCTATAACTATCCATGTCGTTCGTACATTGTAGAACGGTCATATTCGATGGCTCATTCAAGAATTTTTTGAAAACGCAAACGTACAAAACAAATTAGGAGATACTTCCTTAAATTAACTGAAAAAATAGCATTTCACAAGCTAGCAATCATTTTTAATGCTGCAGAAAAATTACAGTTTTGTCCTAACGTCATAGACAAAAGACAACGCAATTAAATAAATATTTAGTTTCGATTTTTCCATATATGTTCAAATGGTCGCCATTCCGCCAATTTTCAACCGAATCAAATGATTTCTGGCGCGATTATTATCATTTGCCAAAAGTTTGTCTTGGCTAAATTGAATGAAAGGTGAAAAAGTAAGACATGTACAACGGCGCAGCTGGGAATCGAGCCCAGCATCTTTTTCCGGTCCAGTGCTCTAAACCACTAAGCTAACGCCGACGTCAGACCTTACTCGAAGTATTTGAGAAAGCTATAGCCAGTCTTGTAAAGCGTGCTTTATGTTCAAAGGGCACCACTCTCATTTTGACATTGCTAATTTTTCACCTTGACTGAAACTAAAAATCCGCCGGATTTTAACCAGTTGTGCTAGAAAGCTGAGCTATTCAAGTCTTTTTAAGTCCATGTATAGATTGGTTAACCTGCAAAATCCGGCAAATATCGATGAAGGGTTCGTGATATTTATGTTCAAAATTGATGTCTGAAAATTCGGGCCAGTTCATTTCGGATATGGCATAACTCATAGCTACAGGCTAGGACTTGGCCAAAAGAAACTTTCAGCAAATAATAATAATGGTACGAAAAATCTTTTGATTCGGTTGAATATTGATATTCGAAAAACTCGAAAAAAGGCCAGGCGGTGTTTTTTATGATCAGCACTAGATACCAACAAGAAAGAACGCACCTGAGAGGGTAGAGTTTGACAGCAAAATCGACGTAAGGAACGTAAGTGATAATGGCTGCCAGTAGAGTCTCGAATAGGATTCCGTAATTGAGCGGTCGATTTCTAAAAGTTCGTTGACAAGGATTACCAGGACTACAGTACGTACAGTACCTCATCCCTTGCTGCACTAGTGAGTTTCTTCGGGTCTTACAAATTAAAACGTCGGCCCACTGCGCCTCTACCACAGCCACAAAAAAGGCACAGTAACAGGTGTATTCTAAGCTTTTGCGACACTCCAATGACTGAAATCTCTTTCTACTTCTTACCCTCTCTGCATAGGGACATAGACGTACCCACTGTTGACCGAAATCATCTTCAACGTCCAAAACAAAGTCATTGTCCCATTTACTACGAATTCCGAAGAGGGAGAGCGGCCGAAAGCCGTGGTCGCCCATAATAACGAAGTAAGTGAAGAATCCGGCCACAGTTTGTATGATGCCGATCTGAGTGTATGAGAACAACAACAGGCTGAAGACAGATCCTACGCAGTACGCACTCAATGTACTGATCAGACTAATGCACACACCGGTAGTTAACGAGTCTGTCTCTCTTAGCGTCTCTCGGTCTCCTTTGCATGATGTCGGCTTCGGCTGTTTCGTAGGCCAAAGAAATGGCAGGCCACTGGAAGAAAAGTTGGGCGATTGAATACGTAGATTTATGCGTTACCATATCGGTGCCCATGTCTATGAACAAAATGGCGATTACACCAAGCGGCAAGGGAATGTTGAAGACAACGAAGGCAAGAAAGGGTGTGATCTCTGGAATGTTACTTGACAATATGTAGGCGATAGACTTCTTGAGGTTATCGAAAATCAGTCGCCCTAAAACGTGCTCGCTGTCTAAGAAGCACGTCATATACCAAAATGCAACCTTCCTCCACGCCGACCACGATCGAGGCAAAGTTGTCATCCAGCAGAATCATGTCGGCAGCTTGTTTACTGACGTCACTGCCCGTAATGCCCATAGCAATTCCTAAACGGCATCGGTTGGACAAAGAAAGGAGACCCGCAACCGCCCACGTACCAATGTCGGCGCGTCTGAGAGCGGGAGAGTCGTTGACACCGTCGCCAGTGACGGCCACAATCTGCCCCTGACGTTGGAACGCTTCCACGATAATCAGCTTTTGTTGAGGCGACGTGCGAGCGAACACAATGTCCTCATGGTTCAGGATAATCCAGTCGAGTTGTGGGTCGCTAAGCTCACGCAACTGTTGTCCTTCCACCACAGCTGCTTTGACCAACCTACAAACAACGCTTCTCACTGCTGCATCTACTGCACACTGTCTCACTAACTTGTGATCAACCTGCTCCTGCGGTATGTTAAGGCGTTTGGCCACATCCGACACCGTCTCTTTTCCGGGTAAAATAATGCCCACGCTTTTGGCGATCGCCTTTGCTGTGATCGGATGGTCGCCTGTCACCATTACAACCTAATAATATAATGCACTAAGCGCCGGTCACCAGTGATGTACTGTACGTACTCGAATGCCAGCTGAACGACATTTGGCTACGGCGTCCGGAACTGTAGGTCGTGGCGGGTCGATCATGCTAATAAGGCCAAGAAATCGCAGATTGTTGAGCGGAAAGTTGGAGGCCTGAACGTCGAATGCGTATCCAGGTGGGTAGGCGTCAGAAGGCAGTAAGCAGTCGCAGAATCCGAGCACTCTTTCGCCCAACCCTCCAAGCTCAGCGTAGGCCTCGTCGAACTGCGACCTGATCGCTGCAGTCAACGGCTGTTCTTTGTCTCCGGAGAATATGGTAGAGCAACGGTCAATGATTCTCTCAGGCGCCCCTTTCATCACCAACAAGTAGCGCTTGTCGGCTGCTTGCTCATGTATCGAAACCTGAGAAGGTTGCCGCTAATTACCTAATAATTGTGTGCGTCAATAGCTACTTGGTATTTGTTGGTAGAGTTGAAAGGAATCTCGCAGACTTTCTTGTTTTGTCTTCGGTAATGACGCACCTCACCGCCATCGCCGTCCATCACAATCTCGGCGAACTTGAGAAGCGCCGACTCGCTGGCGTCGCCGACCGTGCTCAGCTTCAGTATGGGCAAAATTTTCCTGCTCCTCTGAATGCAAGCCAAAAAATTAAGTTAGTGAACAAAGGTAGTACCTACCCCAGACCTTAAAGACAAAGGATCGGGCGTTTTGAACTCGGCTTTGTTGCAGAGAGCGGCCACGCGAGCCAGAGCGTGCATTACTTGACTGTCGGCTTTGTGATGCTCGACAAAGTCAGCCGTGTAAATGGTTGCGTCGTACCAGAGGTGATTGACGGTCATGCGGTTCTGCGTCAAGGTTCCTGTTTTGTCTGAGCAAATGGTTGAAGTCGATCCTAATGTTTCTACCGACTGCAAGTTCTTCACCAGACAGTTCTTGCTTGCCATGCGACGAGCCGTCAACGTAAGACACACCTGAAACTCTAGATGGTTCGATTGCTTCTAGTGACAGAGTTTACTCCAATGTGATGCCAGACACCCAGCAGGTAAAACGGCAGGAGTATCTAGTGATAAGCTATGTACAGGGAACAGGCCTAAGACCGGCCGAGCAACGGCCCTGTAAGACCCGATCCTTGTTCTCACTCAAGCTTAGAATTAGGCTGAAAGTTAGGAAACTAAGGTTAATGCAGTTTGCATGATGGGGAAAGGACCGGAAACCGTAATACAGTGTTGTCCTTAAAAAAGTCCACCTGACCTTTTTTCGAGTTTTATGAACAATTTCTAATGACCGCCATTCTGTCAATTTTCAACTGAATGAAAACATTTTTGGCACGATTATTATTTATTTGTTAAGAGTTTCCTTTGGCCAAGTGCTAGCCTGCTAGCCTTCTATAGAGTCGAGTTATGACCTTCCGAATTATACTGACCCAAATTTTCAGACGTCAATTTTGAACGTAAATATCTCACGAACCCTTCATTGGATCTTTCCCAAATTTTGCAGGTTAACCAATCTTTATATGGACTTAAGAATCTCAAGAGCTCAGCTTTCTAACACAGCCGGTTAAAATCTGGCGGATTTTTACTTTCACTTCACTCAAGGTGAAAAATTGGCATTGTCAAAAATGAGGGGGTGCCCTCTAAACATATGTAGAGCACAGTTGTATGGCCTAATTTGTTTATTGTTTATTGTGTTGCCTTAGTTGAGGCAATTGTAATCCACGACCCCACTAGTTCGTATTAACCCTGCTTTCTGTGTATAGGATAACACCCTTATTTTTTAGAATGCTAATTTTTTAAACTCTTAACAAATAATAATAATAAACGTGCCAAAAATCTTTTCATTTGGTTGAAAATTGATAGAATGGCAGTCATTTGAAATTATTCGGAAAACTTGAAAAATGGCCAGGCGGCCTTTTTTTGGACAACACTGTATGTTTAATAAGTACAGTGTACGTACAGTAAGAGTGGCAAGCAAGCCTTCGGGCACGTTAGCAACGAGAATTCCGATCAGAAAAAGAATGCCATGCAGCCAGCCGTATCCGAGCACCAACGATAGGATAAAGAACACGACGCCCAAGGTGAGGGCGATGCAGAAAATGATGTGAATGAAGTGTTGAATCTCTTTGGCAATGGGAGTCGGGCCCGAGTCCACCGAAGAAGTGAGAGTGGCGATGCGTCCAATGACTGTGCGGTCGCCGGTCAGAACCACAACGCCGGTGCAGCTGCCCTCTTCGCAGTTGGTAGAGAAAAAAGCCAGATTCTGTGTCTCCAACGGGTTCTTACTAGTGCACTGCGTCGACCGCTGTTGCGGCTCCGATTCACCGGTCAAACTTGAGTTGTCCACCTACAACGTACAATATAGCTGGTTCACCTGTCTATGCATCTGCCCATCAGTAGCGTACCCAAGTTTTGAATACTGGGTAAACCTCTTTCCGGTAGGAGGGAGGAAGAAATAGATAACTAAAAGATTACTGTTAATTCTACCCTAGCCTAGGATGCTTTTCAATGCGTTTTCCCAACCCGGTCTCTTCAAAATGTTTTACGCCACCGTGTCTCTACGCACTTTGCACGTGTCGGCTTCGATGATTCGTATATCAGCTGGAATTCTGTTGCCTGCTTTGAGCACCACCACGTCACCTACTACCAATTCTTCCACCTTTACTTCAATTAGCCGCCCGTCTCTCCGCACTGTTGTCATCTGCACAAATAAGTTGTACAAATAAGTAACAGAAAAGCCAAATACACATACCGGCGGCACCATGTTCTTGAAAGATTCGAGAATTTCTGAACTTTTACGCTCTTGCACGAAAATAAAGATGCCAGTCAGAACACATACCAGAACTAATACCGAACCGAGCACTATCTGAAATTGCTTTGTGTAAGAACGTACAGTAGTAATTAATAACTAGTGCTTCCGACGATACACCGATCTCGAAAACCGATATTATCCATCATTTCTACACTGCCGCTATCGATATCGCGATTTTACGATCTATATTTCTATATTTTAAAACATGGAAAATACGCTTGTACGACAGTTTTTGCCACAATCAAATCAACACTTACAAAAGAGATACAATGTATGTAGGTTGAAGAGTTCAAATTTTGTTTAGCAAGAAAAGAA
The DNA here is from genome assembly GCA_030248155.1 of Sabatieria punctata. Classification (NCBI taxonomy): domain Eukaryota; kingdom Metazoa; phylum Nematoda; class Chromadorea; order Araeolaimida; family Comesomatidae; genus Sabatieria; species Sabatieria punctata. Next base: position 1,147 of record JASANB010004964.1, on the reverse strand, counting down.
GCTTGGACAGGAAGTGAATGTGTGGATGGATCGCTAAAATATACTCATTACAACCATTTCGAAATCACCACTTCAGGCAAACACCAAAATAAATTTGTGTTGGCTTGAGATTAGACGCTAAGAGGCGTTCAACACACACGACCATCGCAGAAAGCGTAACGAGAACGCACGGCCAAAAGAAAGAAGCGAATACAATTGTTTCGTCCTCAAACTCGGAATTTTCGGCATTCGTCTGTGTTCGCGCTTACAAATGGACAAGGGTGATTAGTAAAGGGAAGACGCATTCTGGCTAAAGGCATGCATAGGTTTAGGTTGCTTAATCTGTTAATGGTAGCTCCCTGAAATACGTAATTAACCAAAAATTGAATGAAACATATAGCCGACATAGACCTTTTTTACCTTGAGCTTTTTGGCTGACTGAAAGCAATATGATATCGATCTATATTGAACTCAGATTATCTGGTATGTGATATTGTCGGATTACTACAAACTAATGTTATTTGTGCCACGGCTGAAAGCAAAACGCACAGCTAAACAGAACGGATGGCACTTACGTTGTCTCTATCAACATGCTCGCCATTAAAATACTCAAATACGGACACGCCGAAACACAGAAAAGCACCGATCCAGAGCAGCATGGAAAATCCGGCGAATACGTCTTTGATAAATATAATTACAGCTGGCGTTGTCTTGGGAGGTGACAGAGCGTTTTTGCCATATTTTGCCAGTCTATTCTTTGCCTCCACTTTGCCGAGTCCCTGCAACACGTGTTTCTTCAAATTCAAATCATACGCAAAGGCAACACAGCACTGCTCACTTTAGTTGGGTCAGTCTCAAACAACTTGTACAACTTGTCCGTGCTGATTGTGTGATAGTCCTGAAACAGCCTTCATCTTCAAACAGCAGACTAAATAGAGAGCTTCCGCATGCGTGCCTACCACTTCCAGTTCTTTCTTTAAATCCGATATCTTTTCTTTTCTTGCCCTTTTTCTTCTTCATTCTTGTGCAGCGGTCAAAGTCAATAAACAAAACAACAAAAAACACACCAGTAAAACAGACATGTGGAGCCAGAGAATAAACACGTAGCTACAGTAGTTATGGACTGCCAGCAATTATTACACTATTACCGTAGTGCAAGTTCTATCCA